>CAIGRS010086607.1:0-13914 GCA_903798395.1 Fraxinus floribunda | reverse complement strand
GGCCCGCGGTCCCGGGTCGATCCGGACCGATTTTCACGGGTCTGGCCGGCCCGTCCGTCTTGACACCTCTACTCTTGGTCATCATATTCTTAGACATCACCCATATTTTATTTGTATTATCGCACTGATTGCCTCGAAGATGCACTCTTATCTTCTTTTCCTTCTGTTTCTGGTTTGGGTATGATGGGCGGGCTGGGAGATTTTTTTTTAATATGTATTTAATTATTTTAAATGTGATTCATTTGTACTTTGAAAAGTTATGAGACTTCATTTGTAATTTTTGTTGTTGTATTAAGATCGAATCCATCATTAATGAACAAAATGGAGGGAATTAAGAGTTTTATTACATAATTGAAAGGTCGTAATTGATTATACTAAAAATGTCGAGAGTATATTTGTTACATTTTACAAAGGTTGAGAACGTTCAAATTTTCCTCTAAATTTGATACATACTTTGAGGTATAAAATATAACTTGATGTCCATAGTTATTTTGTTAATTCATTTTTTTTAAATTTATTTTTAATTATACGTTATTTAAATAAAATTATTTTACACAAATTTGTAAAAATCACTTTTCTCAAAAATATATTCAAAAGAAAAAAGTCAAAAGAGTTGGGCATTAATGGGGTTGGAATTTGGAAACAGCTGCACCTCACAAAATGCTATTTGACCAATCATATTTTCTACACATTTGTGTTTTTAAACCTTTTTAGGTCATTATGGTTTTCAATAAATTATGTCCATGTTTGGTGATAATTTTTTTTGAAAAAATATTATTTCGAATAAAGAATATTTGAAGAATGTGTAGTTAAAAAGAATAAACTTTCTTTTGGATTTACATGTAATATATTATTTTATTGTGTGAATATGTGGTTGAAAATTAGTATGCAGAAAAAATAATTTTAAAAAAATAAGAGACAAATAGGGGATGCGTTTTCTAATTTTTCCTACCTCATATTTTAGATTTATGCTCAAAATATTATTCAAGTTTAATAGTAACCCAAAGGTAACATATAAGGAAGTAAATCTACAAAACTAAAGTATAAGTAACAATTTTTGCAAGGGTTGAAAAAGTCATTGAATTTTTATAATACTTGCACTCATTATTGAACTTTAATTCGAAACAATCAAATTACTAAACTTTAATCTAAAAATAATTAGGTCACTTTGTTGGCATCCGTTAATATGCCAACCAAAATTAGTGGCATTCCGTCGAATCTATCGAAATGCCAATGTGTCCTTCACAACGAACAAATTTATAATATGAAAGGTCATTGAACTTTAACCCTGATTGCAATCGAGTCATACTTCAATTTGGAGCAATCAAGTCACGTATCATTCAATCTCACCCCCAATAGTTACGATACACTTTCTTATATCTTTATGAATATCTATCTCACAAAATACTTCCATTCTTTCAAAATCAAAATAACACGATAATAACCTTGTCGGTTGAACCAAAGTTTGATTGTACTTTTTCTTAACCAAATGTTTTGAACACTTCAAAGCTCCTAAATTTCTAATAGTTACGGGTTGGAATTAAAACAAGGAAAAAGTTGAAAATTATTGTGATGGAATTCTGAAAGAGAAGGAAATATGTGCCTTCTCATGAGTCATCTAAACTATTAGATCATGCCTTTTTAGATTGAAACACAAGTTGGTGGTCCTAGATTGCATCGGATCTTAAAGTCCATAACTCTTCAATATTCACCTATTGTACTCGAATAGTTTGTTCATTCATCGCACCTTATGAAGACTTTCCAATTTACATATAAATCATTAAATAACCTTTATAGTTCCATTAAATTCCAAAAAAAATGTCAAACCCATTAAATATAATGCAATAAAACTAGACTCTTTAACACATGCAAAATAACTTATATGAAATCCCATACACCATAGCATTGTTGGCATAGATAATATGGAAGATTTCAGAATAAACATTCATCTTTAGCATGAACATCAACCGATGAGCACTAATGTGCATTATGAGTAGTGTAATTTACTTTAAGTGATTAAAGGAGCCAGGAAATACTTTGAGGACCAACTTGAGATTTCCCACAAACTTGGGTGACCAATTGTGAAATTAGCTCTATTAGTAGAGATATTCAGTTAAGAAATTGGAGGCGAGGCCTAAGGGAATGGAGTCTATAGAAGTGCACACCAAGGAAAGAAAAGAAATTGAGGTCAAGTGAGTCGGTTGCTTCAAATTGAAGTTTACTGACCCGATTACAAGTAGAGTGAAGGTTCAGTGAAAATAAAAATAATTTCAATTCCTCCCAAAAATTTGCTCCGTGTTTAAATAGAAACCGTGACAGAAAATTTACCTTTATTGATTTTCTGCAAACTTCTTTGCTTGACTTGAACACAAACAATCACGATCTACAATCCACAGCTGTCCCATTATCCGCCTCCAATGAAAATACACAAGGAACAAGTGAGAAAATTGAGGTTTCTCATTTCTTGTACTAACTAGTTAATGAAAGGTGTTCTTTTCTTTCGAAACCCTAATAGTTTATTAATATAGGTCCAAGTAGGCTGGCATGTCTCTTAAACTTAACATAGTCTAATATTTAATTAATCTAAATAATTAAATTTAGTCTATCCAATTAATTAATTCGGGCATATTAACAACCTAATTAATTAATTGTCTAACACTTGTTGATTAATTAATTGGTGAATTTTATTCTTCCAACTCTCCTTTTGTNTCTAAATAATTAAATTTAGTCTATCCAATTAATTAATTCGGGCATATTAACAACCTAATTAATTAATTGTCTAACACTTGTTGATTAATTAATTGGTGAATTTTATTCTTCCAACTCTCCTTTTGTGTGTGACTCGTTGGGTTTTTTATTAAGATATTTAACGATGTAAATTATTATTTTGATCTAATCAAAATCGATAAATTAAAATACCCAATTTTAATTTATCATCAATTCACATCCATTGTCTCAAATTGACATCTAGCAATACGTCGGACAATACATGTAACGAAAAAAAATTGACATCTAGCAATACGTCGGACAATATATGTAATTTGTATCTCACAAATCACAACTTCTCATAATTAAAAAATTGCTAAGATTTGAATCTACGGACTATATTTTTTAATTTAATTGAATATTATTTAAATAATAGATCCGCCAAAAAAATTACATCAATTATATATTAAAAGCGTTTTTGTCCAAAATTGATTGAATTTAGGGCATAACGTTGGGCCATTTTTGGAATGGTAGAATCGTACAAGTAAAAGAAAATTTTGATATATTATTTATTTCTAGTACACTAAAACTATAAAAAAAATTGTTAGCTAACTCCCCTTTTAAGTCCCCGTTTGACTTCTATTGAAAGGATTTTTTTCCTAAAAAAATGAATTTTGAAATAATAATTTTTTAAAGAATGTTTGTTTAAAAATAGGAAAAAACTTTTGGTTAATGTGTAGTTGAAAATATTGCTACTTGACTGTTACTCACGAATTATCACAAATGAAAGTACTAATGAACTTTTAATATATTGATCAATGTATTAAAATCAGTGTTCTAAAAGGCACCTAGGCGGTTGCCTAGGCACGCTTTGACGTAATGCGATGCAAAGACGTCAAGTCAAGTGGCTTGGTGTCTTATTTAGTGGTCAACGACAATTGTTGATCGCTAATGCTCGCCTAAGCGCAAAGCGCGCATTAATATTATTTTTTTATATTTTTTTTACAAAAGTTAAAAAATTATTAAATACTAATTTCTTCAATTTGCTCTAATTTAAAACAGCCACTGATCGCTAATTGTCAGTGTTCTAAAATGCGTAATGCGTTGCGATGCGTTGAGGTCGAGAATCAAGAATCACAAGTTTAAGCGTGTCAATGCGAAGAATAGGCATCATAATGTGTTTCGTACTTTTAATATTATTTTAATTATTTTAAGGAATTAAATATATTTTTATATAAAAAAAATGATTTTAGTTTAAGCGTGTCAATGCGGAGAATATGCGTCATAATGCGTTTTGTACATTTAATATTATTTTAATTATTTTTAAGGTATTAAATATATTTTTATATAAAAAATAGATTTTTAATATATCATAAAAAAAAAATTACAAAAAAAATAAATAATAAAATAAAATACCGGATTAGGCGGGATAATGCGCCCGCCTAGGCGGGATTAGGCCTAGCCGCGCGCATTACCGCGCATTTTCGGACCAAACGCATTTTTACACGTATAGCCGAATTCGATGCGTTTTCACCACGCTTAGGCGGCGCATTTTCGAGAGTTTTTGAACACTGCTAATTGTAGATGGTTGTGGTGATGAGGAATACGATGGAGTGAAAAATGATATCTTAAAACTTTCGAGAGGTACTAGAAATGCTCAAATAAAATAAGGGGGCTCGACGAAAATGATTTTGTATCAGAAGACACGAATGACGAATTAGATGGAGAATAGGTTATTGAATTGGAGTCCGATAAAGAGTTAGATAAGATTTAAATTCCCATGCTATTTACTCACTATTTTGTATTTAAATTTGAAACTTATATTTTTGTTTTAAATCTTTGAAAAAATGTATAAAGTTTCTTAATTTGAAACTTATATTTTTGTTGGAAACTTTGAAAAAAATGTATAAAGTTCCTATAAATCTGTTTTAAATGTTTAGTAAATATTATTTTTAATTGATTAAAAATTAAAATAATATTAAAATAAGAAAACGTCTTTTTACGTTTTTTTTTACACATATGCCTCGTTTGAGCTCGCTTAACCCATAGCTTCGCCTTCACGCATCATCACGCATTACGTTTTTTATAACATTAATAAAATTAAAATGTATCACAACTTTATTGGATAATAAATTGAAAATTTTCTACCAATTTTTACTAATGATGATCAGCTACATTACTCCTTTTAATCCTTTTAAATTTGCATTATGATTTGAAGACTTTAGATTGCACAATTATATATTCCTTCCATTATGATATGATTCTCAAGATTCTTCTTTTCATTAACAGACAGATTGGCTCGTAATTTTGTTTTGCAAAAAACAATAATAAAGAATTGCGTTGAAGAGGGGAATTGACTGACAAAACAAAAGAAAAACATTTTACTATCGAGTGCTTTCAATTTTGGTTCGATTCATCGGACTTCTGCTAAGTGTGTTCCTCAAAAAGTCTTTCTTTTCCTGTTCTCGATTTAGGGTTCTACCCCCACTCTACCCCAACCACGCCCTATTCAATTTCTGCACAGTCCGGATTCAGTTCAGCGAGTTCCACTCGATCTCTCATAGAAAACCCATCACTTGGATTGGCTGTGAGTTCTTCTGTCTCTCTGTATCCCTCTTTTTATATGAAGAAAAGTGTTGATTTGATAGAGTTATCGTTAGTTGAACTTGCTGGAATATTTTTCTTGCGCCCCATTTTGGTCGATATTTGGCGAAGTTTAGTGAAGAAAATAATGGCAGTTCATTTATAGAAGAATCCAGGTTATTTTTCGTCAACCCCATATAAAATTTGAATCGTTTATATAATTTCTGAAAATTATAGGTGGGGTTGAGTTATTCTTGTGACTTGATTAGCAATAAAATGGACAAAGGGATAGAACACTTGATATCTGCAAGGAATTCGTTAAAAGCTAGCGCAGAGAAATCAGAGGCTTTGGCGTTTTCTTTAGCTAAAGATGGACATAGATTAGATGAGATTAACCGCAGACTACCATCTTTGCAAGTTGCGATTCGGCCTATACGGGCTCCAACAGATGCCCTCAGTGCTGTTGGGGGTCATATAAATCGAGCTGTAGTCCCCGCGACTTCGGTTCTCAAGGTTTTTGATGCTATTCACGGGCTTGAAAAGTCATTGTCCGATCCACAGTCTGATTTACGGGGATATCTTAGTGTGCTGAAGCAGCTTGGGGAGGCATTGAGGTTCTTGGGGGAGAATTGTGGGATGGCGATTCAATGGTTGGCCGATATTGTGGAGTATTTAGAGGATCATAAGGTGGCGGATGAGAGGTATATTTTGGGTTTGAAGAAGGCATTGAAATGGCTTCAGGAATTGGAGGTTGGTGAGGAAAAAGGTCATCTTGATGGGGGACTTCTTAAGGTTGCTTTGGACCGGCTGGAGAATGAGTTTCGCCGGTTGTTGATGGAGAACAGTGTTCCTTTGCCCATGTCCTCACCAGGTGAGCAAGCCTGCATTGCACCCTCACCTTTGCCGGTGACTGTTATAAAGAAGCTACAGGCAATTCTCGGGAGGTTAATCATGAGTAACAGACTCGACAAGTGCATATCCATTTATGTTGAGGTCCGGAGTTCAAATGTCCGTGCCAGTTTGCAAGCACTTAATTTAGATTATCTGGAGATATCAGTCTCCGAGTTCAATGATGTGGGGAATATAGAAGGTAATATATCTCAATGGGGCAAACATTTAGAGTTCACCGTGAAGCACTTGCTTGAAGCCGAGTATAAACTTTGTAATGAAGTGTTCGAGAGGATAGGAATGGATGTATGGAAGGACTGTTTTGCAAAGATAGCATCGCAGGCTGGTATTATCGTGTTCCTACAGTATGGGAAAACAGTTGCGGAAAGTAAGAAGGATCCTATCAAGCTATTGAAACTGTTGGATATCTTTGCATCCTTAAGTAAGTTAAGATTGGATTTCAACCGGCTCTTTGGTGGAGCAGCCTGTGCTGATATCCAAAATCTAACGAGGGATCTAATCAAGAGAGTAATTGAAGGAGCTTGTGAAATTTTCTCTGAGCTTTCAGTTCAAGTTGAATTGCAAAGACATACCCCACCTCCTCTGGATGGCAGTATTCCAAGAGTGGTTACATTTATTACTGATTATTGTAATAAGCTTCTTGGGGATGACTATAAGCCGATCCTTACCCAGGTTCTTGTCATCGAAAGAAGTTGGAAGCATGAAAAATTCCAAGAGAGGATCCTTAATGACGACCTTCTGAATTTAGTTAAAACAATTGCAATAAACTTGGACACGTGGTCCAAAGCTTATGAAGATGCTGCTTTGGCCTATTTCTTCTTGATGAACAATCATTGGCATCTGTACAAGCATTTGAAAGGCACAAAACTCGGGATCTTTTTGGGAGATTCCTGGTTAAGAGATTGTGAACAAAACACGGAGAATTATTCTAACTTGTACATGAGAGAGAGCTGGGGGAAACTTCCTGTTCTTTTGAGTCGGGAAGGTCTGATTTTGTTCTCTGGTGGGCGTGCAACTGCTCGTGATCTTGTCAAAAAGAGGTTAAAATCTTTTAATGCAGCTTTTGATGACATGTACAGGCAGCAATCAAATTGGCTTATTTTGGACAAAGATTTGCGGGAGAAGACACGCCAAGTCATAATCCAGACAATTGTACCTGTTTATCGTAGCTACATGCAAAATTATGGGCCATTGGTTGAACAAGACGCGAGTGCAAGCAAATATGCAAAGTATACAGCTAATTCCTTGGAAACAATGCTCGACTCTCTTTTCAATCCAAAGCCTGTGAGACATGGAAGTTTCAAAGTGCGACAGTCGACTGGGAAATTCAGCAATGAGATTTCAGGTCAATCTCAAACTTCTCCAGCTGTTTAGTGAATACATGCTTTATAGGGTTCACATCTGTAGAGGAAATTTACAGTTATAGGATTTATCACATACCAACATACAATGATTCAGTCGCCGGGTATGTAGCTGTACAAATCCCTGTACTTTTCTAGCTATTTGTACAATTTCATGGGCTAATTTACATCGACAGCTTATAGGGCCATTCTCATTTCTACAACTATCTTCATAATTTAGGAATGTATTGTGCTTGTAGAAGGCTCAAACAGTTAAGAATTCAGTTTACTTACTGGAATAGTATTGAGAATAAAATACTTGCTGGTTTCTTGTGACTGATTTTGGCCATTCTGGTTACACATTGTCTGGTTACTCTAATGAATTTCTTTTTTACTGACATTAGCCTATCGAATGTGATTGAAGAAAAGTTAGTTGATGGTGATTCTTGTGATGGATGATGAGATTACAGTTGGCTACAATAGTTTGTTATATCAAGGTTGAATCATAAATTCATGTTTTTTGATGTACTTGTTCTGCTTTCTTACAATATTTTGTCCAAGTTGGTAGATTTGTTATCGTCCGGTTCTTTTTAGATTTGCCTCCCTTCTGCTTTTTGCATAAATCTCGGCCTGTTTATTACTGCGTCCATTAAATTTTTTTTCCCTTTTGTGGAAGGCCATAAATTTTAGTACGTCTTTTTTCTTTAAGACTCCCTCTTGAAATAGGGAAAAAATTAAATGAATGAATAATACCTCAACTCGAAGACTAGTATGCCGAGCTAAGGTGATGAATTGGATTATTGGTATCATTTCTTGATTGGAAATTCTTGGTATATGTTGCAGATGTATTTGTGATTGGTATCATAGAGAAAAACTCAAACCCAATCCGGTTACTATGTCAGTACAGATGTATTTGTGATTGGTATCATAGAGAAAAACTCAAAACTGGCTGGCAAGCTAAGTTCTGTTCTAATCACTTCGATTCCCGCACACGAGTACCTTCCTTCAAATAGATATACGAGCACTTTCCTTCAAATAGATATATTCCCTTTCTTCCAGTTACTATGTCAGTAATGGCGAAAAAAAAAAAAAAAAAATTCCCTTTCAATACTTGTGTTTTTCGTGCTTGTACCGCAAGTACCGACTCGTTATTCCTTTCAAGACTTGTGTTCTTCGTGCTTGTACTGTGTGTATTGATTGCCCTTCTCAATGACCGTGAGTATGGGATAACATTTACCGGCATTGAGCATTTGATTGAATTGAAATTTGAAATGACTGCATTTGACTTTATCAATCGTTTGAAAAATAAACACATATTCTTGGAATTGTGCAAGTCCCTATAATTGAATAGGACAATCCGCCCATCATTAATTTTTCTAGTGTCGAGAAAAAAACAGAAATTTTACTAATCGAGAATTTTAAATGGTGGCTTGTTTTATACTGATATTTGCCAAGGAAAAAGGTCTTCAGAGTGCAAGGGTGGAGAGTGATTCTCTTTTGTTGGCGCGAAGCCAGAAATTTGTCTTTCAATGAGCTCCCAAGTCCCAAAGCAGTCATTCTATTGAATATTTATTCACTGTTTAGGAATCTTGAGGGGTTACTAAATTGGTCAAACCTTGAATTTGTTCCTCAATGATCACCAGTTCGAGTCCCCTCACGTCCACTAAGGTGAGTACCCGGCAGTAAACTTGAGAGCCTTGTGAGATTAGTCGAAGTGCGCGTAAGTTGGTTTAGACATCCACGATTATAAAAAAAATTATTTATTATTTAGGGTATGTTTGACATAACTTTGAATAAGACAAAATGAGACTTAAAAGCTATTTTTCGATCAATTAGCTTAATAGTATAAAAGTACTTCTAATTAGAAGGGTTTTTGAAGAAACCCGTTTCATTATGATTTTATTTAAAAACTCTTCCAGAAGAAGAAGTGTTTTTTTAGAAATTAGTTTTCAAATATCAATTAAGGTAATTTTATCAAAAAGGTTCTTTTATAAAAAACAGAAGCAAACATAGATACTCTGTCAAACGGGCCCTTAGTCCACTTCGTTCTTCTTTAAATTTGGTTGATTTAAGTGTTACACAATGGATTGATTGTATTTCGAGTTTATTTTGAAATCAGTTGTCACACTATTAATAAATGAAAGTTTATTGTGCCATAAAAAAATTAATGTTAAGTACAAAGTGATTAAATTCTTGACGTAAGATATAAGGATAAGATGAACAATAATAATGAGATTATTTTTATCTCCCTGCCAATAGTGCTAATAGATTGTCAAGAAGTGAATAGGCTAACATTCCTAGTAAAAATTTCTCCCTAATAAGTTATAAGAGACATGAATATTTGGCTTTCGATTTTTTTTTTCTTTCAAAAAATAAGTACAAAAATTATTTTTTAAGAACAATACATTAGAAAATGAGAAAATTACCTTCATCTGTCTCAATTTTTAAAAAATAAGGTTATAATTATTTTTTAATATGTGTATATATGTGTAGTCATAAGGTGGGCCGCCATCAATCTCGCCCGGGCAAAATGAGTTTAGGGGCCAGGTTAGGGCCTGGGTTTGATGTTGGCAGTCGTGGTTTTTGAGGTTGGGTTAGTTGTGGTATGATGTTAGATTGGTGGTAGGTCTGGAAATGTATCCAACGTGCTTGGTAGGTAAGAGGAATTTAGGCTATTCAACGATTGAATATCTAGAGGTTGTTGTGACAGTAGGGGTAAGGTGGGGTGAGAAGAATTTGGCCAAATAATAGGTTATATTCACACAATTAGATAACTTATGTGACTGTGACCTGTTTCTAATACGAGTGCCACCTATTACTTGTATGATTTGCGACTTATACGTGATTGTAACCCATAAAATTATACGATATGTGACTGTGATATTGTAATTTAGTACTTGAGTGACAAACAAATTGTTTGGTATGTGAATATAATCTATTGTAATTACAATATATAGGTCACAATATTTATCAGAGATCACATTCATATGCCACATGATTTTTTAAGTTTTTATGTGTTTGTTAATTTTGAAATTATATTATTAAGCTATTAAATTATTGTAGTCATGAAAATTTTCCTTAAAAAACTCTTGAGCTACACAACTTGGGCCTTATCTTGCACGGAAACCGCAAGAAGACAATTGTGGCCCATTCTATCCTCAGCCGGCCCAACCTACTTAGTCCATGACTTGCACTCTGTATGTATTGACTCAAAACGGCGTCGTTCATCATGGTTTCAACTTCCTCGCTGGAATTAACCCACTCAACAGATCCCTGGGTGCGTAAAACCCTATTTTTCTGTTATCGAGTTTTTTCGTGAATTCTCCATCCAAATTCGTGCAATTTTAGGCTAAACGAAGAAACAATCGAACTACAACATGGCTGACACAACAAAGAAGCGAAAGAAAGGGTCAATTAGTGAAGAAGACGTGTCTATACTCTTACAGAGGTATTTTTTTGCTGTAATAATAATAATAATTTTAATTATGATCGAAAAAATTCAGTTTTTTTTTTTTTGGTTGGTTTTTTTGAAGGTACTCTGCGCAGACGGTGCTGGCATTACTGCAAGAGGTGGCGGTGGTTTCAGAGAAGAAAATTGACTGGAACGCAATGGTGAAGAATACTACGACGGGAATTTCCAATCCAAGGGAGTACCAAATGCTCTGGCGCCACATTGCGTATCGAGATGACCTCATTGATTCGTTGAACAATACTGTAGATCCTCTGGTAAGCAATATGTATTCTGCACTACGTATGCCTGAAACTTCTGTTACGAAATGAGTAGTTTATGCCTTTATGGCCAGATTCGGAACCTGAAAAGGTGGGATCTTCCCCCATTTTCTCTCCGACCAAATCCGTGTTTTCGGAAGGAAAATGATGCTAATCATTTATGCTTTAAAAGGTAGAAGAGGCTTACCAAACGAATACATACGAGGTTCAAGAATAATTATTAGTGTTGAGATGATTGAATAAATATCGACTAAAGAAGATGTAGTTCAAGCATATATTCTCTATTTATGCATTAAAAGGCATAATTATTCATAGCATATTTTGTACCAACTAAAGATGATTGATTAACTATCAACAAAGTAAAATCCGAAAATAAAATAATTTTCATTATAATGTCATTAATTACATACAAAATATGCACTATATATTTTATGATTAAATATAGGTTTAGTTGGTAAACAAAGTTTTAGAAGTTGAATGAACTAATTCATTTTTTATTCTTAGCTGCGCAGAATAAAATTTCGATTCCAAATCCCAATAGAAACGAGAGCTCAATTCATTTTCTCTCTTACTTTGAATTCCGGAATGAGCATTGAAAATGAGATATTTATTTCTATATATTTTTGTACTTTTTATTTCTTTCTTAGTTAAATTTATTTTCTTTTATTTCATCAAATGTCAGTATAAATAATTTGATTTTAAGTTTTGCTCGAAATTCATTGAAATATGAGGTGTGAGGTTGGAATTCTTAAAGAGCTTGGTATTCATATTTATTGATATGCACTAAATCTATTAAATTCCTTTCAATTAATGAAATCCTTAGAAGTCCACAAGTTATTGCTACATGTAGATTTTAATGGGACACCTAGATTTATGTAGGCTTCAAAATCCTTGAAAATCTAAGTTGATGACATATTTGTTAGCCTTTTTTTCAGTTGTTCGAAATGCCCACGCAAAACTAAATTTTGTCTAGTTTTGTAGATCATTTTAATTTCTAGTTTTGTTTGATAAAAATTCGATTCCAAATTCCAATAGAAACGAGAACACAATTACTTTTCTCTCCCACTTTGAATTTCGGAATGAGAATTGAAAATGAGATATTTATTTTTGTACTTTTTATTTCTTTCTTAGTTAAATTTATTTTCTTTTATTTCGTCAAATGTATAAATAATTTGATTTGTTTTGCTCGAAATTCATTGAAATATGAGGTGTGGGGCTGGAATTCTTAAAGAGCTTGGTGTTTATAGTTATTGGTGTGAACTAAAATGTATTAAATTCCTTCCAATTAATTAAATCCTTAGAAATCCACAAGTTATTGCTACACTTAGATTTTAATGGGACATCTGGATTTATTTAGACTTCAAAATCCTTTAAAATCTGAGTTGAGGACATCTTTGTTAGTCTTCTTTTCACTTGTTCGAAATTCCCACCTTCTGGTATTGTTTCAACTTATTGTACTAGCAATTTGTTTAGCAAGTCGTACTGAGTAGAAATTTTATAGCTATCATTGTATGATGGTTGAGATAAAGGTTTTTGCTACAATATTAGTCCAACTTTAATCTGCTACATATTTTATTTTTGGGTGTGCTTCAGCTCTTTATTTAATTTTTAAATTTATTTTGGTAGGGTGACGACAGTGATTTAGAATTTGAACTGGAAGCTTTTCCTGCTGTCAGTCGTGAAACTTCAGCAGAGGCTGCTGCTTGCGTTAAGGTGAAAAAGTTAATTGAAATACGAGAGCAACAGCTTCGTCAACATGTTTTACTGAACACATTTGGATATAGCACTATTTGCTTATACTGATTCTTAATTTTGATATTCTTGTATGCTATGCTTACTCGACTGGAAAATTATCATAGTTTTAGAAACAAAAGGTTGAATTATAAATCAAATCTTTAGAAACAAAGGAGTCTAAATATATTAAGCTTTTACACAAAGTAATTGTAAGCAAATTGGCAGAGTGCTTCCCTTTCCATTCAAGCCCCAAAAATGTCGGTTGCAGGGCTACTGGGTTTTGTGATTTTTCAAGAACAAGGCTAAACTTTTAGCGGTGGTAAATCACCAAGTTGAATACTTTGTCTGAGTGGAGGGAGTGGGGTGTGATAATATTAAATCCCAAGCCAAATACTTCTTGCCCAGGACGACTTAGGGATGCATCCTGATCACAGTGGATTGGCCCAGGCAGGAGCAACTGGCCACAATGGAGATGTAGTATCCTTGGAAATATTTTTATTTTTGGCTTTGCTCATGAAAAGTGTAAATTAATTTCTTTTAGTGTTTACATTGACCCAAATCCTATGATGCTCGGACTTGGGTACGGGTATCAGGTACAAGCATATATTTAAGTGTTGGATCTATTATTTTCTAAAATATAGGATACAAGGACATGGTTAAAAAAGTCCAAATTTTGGACATGGATACGTCTTTCAAATTTTAATTTTTTTTATAAACCCAAGATGTTATTTTAGATAGACCGAAATCAATTTTTCACAAAGAAAGAAAATAGTGAGTATTGAATAACAGGTTAAAACCAATAAAATAGAATTTTGGGGTTTAGTTTTCAATTATGCAAAGTTAATTACTAAATGTTATATAAAATAGAAAATGAGAGAACTGATTACAATTTAAACTTAATGGAATACTAAGT
>CAIGRS010086571.1:0-10636 GCA_903798395.1 Fraxinus floribunda | reverse complement strand
TATTTTTGTAAGTACCCCAAAAAAGCCTACCATCACAATTAAAAAAAAAAAAAAGCCCAGCAATTGAATTTCAATCGGTCCTTCAGTAGCAGTAAGCAGATTGGTTGGGGTTTATTGACTCTAGTTGCTCTTCATGGATTCTCCTTGGATTTACGTCATCATTGTTTCCCTCGTTCTCACTCATTTACGGTATTTTAAGGTTTTCGACGTCTATTCAAGTTTTACCATGTAGTTTTAAGTATTGATTTCACACATATGGCGCCGATACGTTGACCTCCAAATCTGCATTGCCCAACTATCATTATATTTCATGCCACCTCCTGTCCACCTGTATATTGTTTGCACAATTCAATACAGTTAGTGTTTCGCGTGGAAAGTTGGGTCTTGCTGACAATTAAAGATTCAGACGATTGTGTAAGGAACAAACATCTCGAAACAAAATTTCAACGAGGGGTGTTTTATTTATGAAAATTACAGTTTACAAGAAGCGAAATGCCTCCAAGGGGCACAAGCACACAAGACAATTGAAAGTTAACGATAAGAAATGAAAAGAAACGAAATTACATGTTCTCTGTTCGAGAGTGATTTGATCGGGATCCTTTCTTTCATGCTATCTCTTCTCTTTTATATTTCCTTGACAGTTTTCTCGGAGAACTGTTTAAAAATCGCTTATCGCCCAATAAATACCCACTTTCTTCATAGTGGATGACTTATTGAAAATCTGTCGTCTTTAACTGCTGCCATTACTTCCATCATTCAACTACTTTCAACCGAGATTCTTGGATCGTAGGTTGTGATAATATTGCTCGTTAACAGTTTCAATAACCGTTGCTTTAAATGATCCACAAGGCATTACACTCACTCAGCTTTTGGACGAATCGCGGGCTTGTGCGATAATGATGTCATATTCGCTCAGATCTTGGGTAACGAGCAGACTTGAGCGACAATGGGCCTCTGTTACCTAATTCTATCTTGTGGCGTCGAGCGGGCTTTTTCGGGCTTTTTGATGGGTTTCTGCTATATAACTCCGTCTTGGGTTTTTACATGGTCTCATTAGGGCTTGTCCTTCGAATCTTCTAACTGGGCTTCATTCTTTGGACCATTTAGTTGGGCTTCATTTTTGTATGTCAACAATTACCCCTTAATATGTCAAAATTAATATCGATTATTAATCTTATGCCATATTCGTTCTTTGTATCTTTCTCAATACTTGAAATCCCAAAAAGGCGGAGAATCCTAATCATTATTTTGTTTGGCGGTGACCTTCAATATACTAAAAAGTGTAACATCACGCTACTCCTATAAACCGAGAAACACGTTCTACATCGCTGCGTTTCTTTAAAGATCACTATACATCTTCTTGCTTCTCTATTCAAACACTTACACTCCCAAAAACCCTCGAGAAGATTAAAGTTTATATCAGATGGCAACTTCAGACAACTCACTTAGCTTCGAAGGCTTTCAACTGCTACTCACAAGACCATATGTGAATCCTACGCTTTCGCCAGTCAATGCCGACCTTAATGAGTTCTGCCTGGGTCCATCATTTAATGATGCTGATTCTGTGGGGCAAGCCGCAGTGGGCCAGTTGTTCCCTTGCACTCAAGATCCTCCTTTTCTGAACCTTTTTGTATTAAAGCTAATCCGTGAACAAGGTATTCGTACTTGGCCCAAAACTGATACTACTTTTCGTCTTTGGCATGCACGTATGGTAACTCATGGCCCTACCAAGGCAGTTTTTGATCGTGTTTGGATTTCTGACTTATTAGCAATTGCTCTCCGTCCCCCAATCTACGATCCCATACTTTTCTCCATTGCTTTGAGTTTTTGGTCTTCTAAATACAATGCCTTTATATTCCCACTGGCCCAATGTCCATTACTTTGAGGGATGTTGGCGCCTTAGTTAACTTCTGCCTTTGGACGATACCATTTCTCCATCCCTTTTGGTTACTGTTGCTGCCCCAAAGTTTGAAAGAAAACTCACTGATTATTATTCAGGCATGCAAAAGCTCTATAACAAAATTGGTGATGAACCTACCCACGCTAAGCGTGTTGCCTTTCTTCAAGTTTGACTTTGTAAATATATTCTTTGTGTACCCAATTTGAAACCTTCCATGAGTTACTTACCCATAGCGAATGAGTTAGCGTGTGGTAGGTCTTTAAACCTTTGTTCATTATTCTTAGATGCCCTTTATAGATGCATGGCTTCCCTTCAATTTCAATTGAGAAATGGTGCATCTTCCACTGGTAGCGGGCCTCTTTGGCTCGCTCAATTGTGATTAAGAGCCTATTTCCCACAACTTGGTGCTCCACCATCTCCTCCTAAATCAGTCAGTTGTTACGGGCTATTCATCAATCAATTGAGCCCTGTTAACATGTCCAATATGGACGTTTTTACATTCTTTTATACCTTGAATTCAACTCATTCATTTTTCCCTTTCTCTGCACACCAAGTTCCAATTTATGTACGACATCCTGCTACCACGAATGATGTGAGCACTTCTTTGCCCATTTGGGCTCAAAACTTGGTTTGGAAAGAATTGTTCCACGACATTCTGAATGGAACGAAAGCTAAGGCAGAGGTTGAGTTATATGCTCCTCATTTTGTTACCGCCAACTTAGCTTTGGCCAAACGTGGCCTGTTCTTCCCTATTTTTCTAAAAACTTGACAGAGCGTTTTCATACCATTACTAAGGCAGAAGCACATGCCATTGATGCTCGTAATGCCCTTTTGATACACTATTTCTCTTTGGCCCATTTCAATCCTACTTTTACTGTCCATCCTCTTTTTGCCCAATTTTGACATTCTGTGAAGCGCGGGTTGTTTTCAACTGATGCCAATCATACCTTCCATTTGCTGGAGAGGTCACGGACTTCTTCTATTTCTCCCATTCGTACCATTCCGCTAGCTGTTAAGAATCATGTTTCTCCTTCAAAGTTCCCTCCAGCTCGCGTTAAACGCTCTATAGTGAATCCTATTCCATCTGGCTCTTCATCTGCTCAAACAAGGACAACTAAGGATGTGTCCAGCCGTAAATGACCAGCTTTAGTTTCGCCAAGGTTGCCCGATGATGATGATACTCCTCTCATCATCAGAAGGAAGGTATTTGAATTTGGTCTTTCATGCAGAAGTTGTTTATTTATGAAAAATCCTTAATGTGTTAATGTTTTACCTGGATTTTTCAGAAGAGCTCGACTTCTCCTTTGAAGACTCTATCTTTATGGGTCCTTGCTCCACCACCTTCCACTCAAGTTTCTCTGCCTAAGTCATCTGGAGAAGGGACTTTACCTACAAGCCAAGAGCCTTTCATTGCTCAGTCAGTTGGAGAACTTTCACCTCCTCAGGGCGCTAACCCCCTAGGTATTAAACCGGAAGGTAATACAATTTTTTATAGCTTTTTCTCGTGTTTGCATTGTTGGCTTTTAACTCATTATCGCTTTCTTCTTGCAGAGGTTTACGTAAATTTGCCCGTTGTGAAAGAGCATGCTAGTTCAGATAAAGGAAAATCCCTACAGGTGGTTGGATCAACCAGTGATGCGCCCCAATTTTCCACATCTGTTGATGAAGTAGCCTTTGTTTCATCTTTCATCTTTACTTCATTTACTGTAACGAAAATACTAACTGCTTGCATTTTCTTTGCAGGATGTTGAAGCCATTTTGCGCTCCATTCAGGATCTGTTTATTTCCTGGAAACAGGTAAAGGCAATCACTACTTCTTGATCTTCTTCAGCCAATTGTCTTGCTTCATTTGCTGTATTCTCGAAAGAAAACATGAACATTCTCAAGCAATCAGTGCTTGAATATGTTTTCTTCATGGATCTGGACATCAACAAAGCCCGTGTTTCTAGCCAAAGAGAGAAGTTCGAGTAATTAAGTAAAAAATGGCCCAAGCACTTGAGCTTCATTTACTCAAAATTTTATCTGATTTTAGGCTGATGTTGAAGATCATCCATTCAGAGATCAGCTCTTTGCTGGTCGGAACTGTTGAGCTAAAAGCTAAGAAGACTCAGTACATTCGTGCTGTAAATGAAAATGAGTCTTTGCTTCAAGAGATTGAGAAGACCAATGTCAATCTGAACGAAATCTCTCCGAAGTTGTGATTGGAGACTCTTTGATGATGAATCTGGCCGTAGAGATGAAGGAACTTCAAGCAAGAATGGACGACTGTAAGGCTAGGTTAGCCGTCAAAAAGCGTACGGCTTCCCAAGAAGTTGAGCGAAGCAAATCTTTGGTTGAACGTTACTCCAAGCTAGAAGTTGATGAGGGATTTATGACTGAGCTATCTAATGCTTCATCTGAATAGGGCGATGAATGGGGAAAACTTAGAGAACGGATGTGCTCACTTTGGGGGCGAGTTGTAATTTAGGCGCATTAATATTTTGGCCTCTTTTGTAGGACGACTTCGTCTTACACTTTGTTCTCGTAATTTTGTAATGATAACCAACGTTGGCTAAGAATGTACTGCCAGTCAATTTCATCAATGGAATAGTCACTTTATTCATTTGTGTAATGTCTTTTTCATGGTTCTGAAACATCATACTTGACATTTTCTTTAATCGTCAATACTCCCCAAAAAATTAATTACTAACCTTGTGCCATATTCATACACATTTCCCCTTGTGGAATCTTTACATGGTATGAAAATTTTGATATTCCGTCTTCTCTTTAAGATTTAGACTTTTAATTTCGGTTACTACGCATGTATCTGGCCATTCGTATTCCGTCCCTTCGCCTTCAACCCTCTATAAAACTGTGTGCTTGTTACGCATTTGTAGTCTTCATCCCCATTCTCCACAGAACCCATATGTTGCCATCATATGGCGTTCTGATGATTGATTTCCTACATCCAACAGATCCATTATCTTCCTTTCCGATAGCAATGAACCATTTAGTCTTTCCTCAATTTCACCATCTGTCTTGATACTTCCTTTGGTATGGGAGGTACATGAAATATTCTCTGGTCAATGAAGGTCTTCTCAGCACCCTTTCCATTTATGATCTCTAGATGGAGTTCTTGATGTGAAACAACTGCTTGTTGAGAGTGCTTCTTTGCCAACTTGCCTATCATTGCAGCGATGCATTTAGGAAGGTAATGAAGAACAACTTACCTTTTTTCTGTAGTAATTGATAGAAGAACCTGATAGCATGCTTTCAATTGCGACCTATAGACCATTTATATTTTGTATCCCTTGATTTGTAAGAAATAGTTGATAATGAAAGATTTACTTGAGCGTATTCCGCTCTTATTTCATTTGAACGTAATCGTCCAACTTTCTTTACTTGTTCTGATGACATGGTGTATGCGTAGTATCTTGATTTTGCTTTATAAGATTTCTTATATCTGCTCACTTTTCCATATGGAAGGAACATACTTCTTTAAATATTTACCATTGATAAACCTTATATGCTTCGTACCATCTAAATCTTCCAAATGGAACGCTCTATTAGGCAACACACTTTTCACTTTATATGGTACCTCTCAATTGGGTGACCATTTGTCATACTTTGGATCTTTGCTATCCAAATGGAGTATCGTTTTCCAAACTAAATCACCCAGGCTAAAAGACTTGGCTCCAACTTTTTTGTTATAGAACTTAGCTTGTAGTCTATCTAGGACATCCAACTTTAACTCGTCTAATTCTGACAAATTTTAGGCTAGTGATTCTGCGTGTTCGCCATCACTTAAATTATTTTGCAAGCCTATTCTAATTGACTGCACATTGATTTCCATAAGCATCACTGCCTCTTGTCCATAAGTAAGTTGAAAACGAGTTACTTTGGTACTTGAACGTGGAAAAGTCCTGTAAGCCCATAAAGCTTTAATTAAACATTCATGCCAATTCCTAACATTATCACTTATCATTTTCCTAATGATATTTTTTAGAATCTTATTAGAAGATTCTGACTGTCCATTAGATTGAGCGTAATAAGGTGTGAAATTTACTAGCTTAACTCCAAACTCTAACTCGCTCAAGAATTCCTTCACTAGATCCCCATTTAAAGAAGTTCCGTGATCCGTCATTAGAGTTTGTGGTATCCCAAATCTATAAAAAATGTGTTCATGAATAAAGTCTACAATATTCTTCTGGGAGATCTCCTTTAAAGGTATTGCTTCTACCCATTTGGTGAAGATCTCTGTCGCAACTATTATAGACGTATGTTGCTTGGACGACGGGGGATAAATTTTTCTTATCAAGTCTATCGCCCAACCTTTAAATGGTCAAAGTTTGATAATAGGTGCCATTTCTCTTACTGGCGCCCTTTGTATTGGACCATGCTTTTGGCATGTTAAACAACTTTTTGTGTACTGAACGCATGATTCTCCCATCTTGGGCCAAAAGTATCCACTTCTATTGATTAACCATTTCATTCTTTTACCAGCCTGATGGGCTTCATATATTCATCCACGCACTTCTGCTATGATTACTTTGGCTTCTTGCAAACTTACGCATTTCAATAACACACCATCTGAGCATTTCTTGAATAGCTCATCATCTATTAGTATGTAATTTAATGAGCTTAACCTCATTTTTCTATTACTCGCTTTGTCAGGTTCTTTCAAGAATCCTTTTATTTCTACCCTCCAGTCTATTGCATCTCCATTTTGTATGCAATGAATATCAATCCTTTTTGCCCTCTGTTGTACTACAGGAAAAATCACTCCATATTCACAAGTAGATTTCAAATTTAGCACCTTTGAATAACCCGAAGCCATTTGCGTTAATTCGTTTGCTAAGTTGTTATACATCCTGTTAACGTATTGAAACTCCACTTGATCAAATTCTTCCAATAACTCTTGGGTGATTTCATACTGACTTATGACATAATCACTTTGACATTTAAAATCACCAATCAATTGATAAATTACTAATTGGGAATCGCCCATATCGATTACATTCTTTACTCTCAATTCTATTAATAGCTCTAAACCTACAATCAATACTTTGAAAAATGATTTTTAGAAGAATGTGTGGTTAAAAAATAAGAAAATATTTTGGATTTACGTATACAATATTGTATTGTATGAAGTATGATTTAAAATGGGCATGTAGAAAAAAAATTTGAAAATAGTGGTTGTAAAAAATGGGCTAAAGTTTAAAATTTAAACCGAATGAAAAAAAAATAAAAAAAGATTAAAGAAATAATTAAAAATTAAAAATTGCAGGGAAAATTTCATAAATAAGAGGTTAAGGTTAACTCATTTCAAATTTAAGAGATAAGGTTTAAAATTTAAAATTTCAGATTTTTTAAGTTTTAAAATTTCAAATCTCAGATTTTTTAAAATTAATCAATTAAACATATTAAGGTCGTAATCCATATAATTTGGTCACAACTTTTATATAATTGGTCACATATTATTAATTGATTACAAATTACAAATTTTACTTGTCACAAATTATTTACGATCACAATTCAAAAATTTTATAGGTCACAATTTGTTCATCGATCACAAATTAAAAATTGAAACGCCACAAATCATTTTACAGTCACAATTCAAAAAAAAATTATGTTTCAATTTGTTAATCGGTCACAAATCGGAAATTTTATAAGTCACAAATTATTTTACGATCACTAATCGGGAATTATAGGTCACAAATTATTTTACGATCACAATTTAGAAATTTTATAAGTCACAATTTGTTCATCGGTCACAAATAAAAAAATTTATACGTTACAACTTATTCATCGGTCATAAATTGCAAATATTATAAATCACAATTTAGTATACAATCATAAATTGTCAAATTATAGATCACAAATTAACAATTTTTTAGGTCACACATTATTTATTAGTCATAATTTATATTTTTTATTGGTCACATATTATTCACCGATCACAAATTAACGAATTTTATGGTCACAAAAGACCAAATAATTTGTGACCACCACCAAAACTTGTGATTATCACTTCACCATTGCCACAAGCAGCATGACAATCGAACCCCATCGTCGAAACCACCACCACCTTCTGATAACAAACCATCATCTAAAAACACCGACATCATCACGACCACCATTACCCACCTACAACCACCGCACCACCACCACCAACAGTAGTACAACAACCAATGCCACATGTACCACCACCACCACTCTCTTCTGAAATCCATTACCGTCAACGCTACCACCACTACAACCACCACATGCATATGCAAGTCACGCCACCACCTGTACCACCACCATCACCGCGACCAACCACCGCACATCGTTGTCGCCAAATCCACTACCACTTGTATCACCACCATCACTACCGATATGTAGTATCGACAAGGGCGAAGCGACTCAACGACTGTAACTTTTCGTTGCAGTACTACCATTACTATGGAGCCGGTCGAGGACGAAGGTGGTGACGACAATTTCAATTTGAGAGTATAGAGATGGCAGTGAAGAGAGAAAGGAGATGAGATGAGAGAGCTGTCGCCCCTGTCACCACCACCATCCCCATCATCTATCGCCACCGTCGCTGCCATGACCTCCACTTGAACAAAAACCTCAACAACTCATCGTCGCCAGATCCACCACGCTAACATCACCACGTTCACCGCCAACAGATCCAACATCACCGAAGCATCTCTACCTGCACAAGCAATAAAAAACCCCCCAACAACACCAAAACCACCATTACCACCACCACCACAAACAACATCAACAGTAGGAATAAATATTACAACAACATAACATCTTCGAGAATATAGCTAAGATCAAATTATCTCTTTGAAAATACTAATAAGATCAACATTGACATTGAAACTACAATCTTAAAACCAGAAGTTTCCCATGGATTGGGTTTTTTGTTTACATTGCTCCCCGTCATCTTGTAGCCAACTGATCTATTAGTTCTTACTTGGGATGACGTCGACACCGTCGCTCGTGTCATGTTGCAGTCACGCTGGTGTCAGCACCATAGAGAGAGGAGGTAGAGAGGGGAGAGAGATGTAGAGGGAGGAGGGAGAGTGAAAAATAATTAGGGTTTGGGGATAGGGATGGGTATATAGATTAATTTAGTTTTAAAATATTACTATTAATATTTAAATGTTTAATTATGATCTGATTTTTGTAAAATAAACTTTGAATCTAATTTTTGAAATTTTAACTTGAAAATTTTGGTTCCATGTAATTTTCACAAAATTGCAAGTTGTGTTGTAGCCTATTGATGAACTCAGTCTCATCGGGGCTTGTACAGCCTGCCCAATGGGCCTAGGCTTGATCCATGTCGGACCATGTGATGACTCATTTTTATAGTTTATAGGACTCGCTCATCAAAACAGAGTCCACGGGCCAGACCGTAAGGCTGTTTTAAAGGCCATGAACCTAGGACCTTAATCTTGGTTCAGTTCACCAATTTAAATCTAGTCTGGCCCGGATATGTTGAAATGCTGGAAGTGGCTTGAGTTCATTGTCATCCCTACCTCCATAATTCTAATTTTAACTTAATTAGAATTCAATAGAAACTGATAACTACCACTGCTCCCTTCCAATGAAGATAGATTATATTTCCTTTTTCATCTATCTCAAATTATAGGATATTTCTTATTAAAAGTATATATTTTTTTTTCTAATATGCCTCTATTTAATATACATTGTTATCAACAAATATAAACTAATCATATTTAAATCATTATTTAATATATGTGTATATTAGAAAAAATGTAAGAAAAATTTATATTTTCCGTTTTATTAATTACATTTTTTTATTAGTATGAAAATAGAAACATGTCTTTATGGGACGGATGTTGTATATTTGGATTGAATTGGATAGTATGTCAGTTTTTTAAATCCATAAATTTTTTGAAAATCATGGACTCGTAATAATTAATTTGTTTCCGGTATACTGTATGTAATTAAAATTGCAAAAATAAATTTTTTAATTGCTTTTTAGGGACAATTATGAATCGAGTCAAAAGTACCAAACATATACTATAAGATTGAGAGTTAGTTACTTGATTGGTCACTGAACTTTACGAAAGATTTTTTTTGGAGGTTACTAAATTTTAAAAGTTTTTCCGTTAGTCACTAAACTTTACAAATGTAATAACATCCATTATTGAGAACTTTAAAAGTTTTCCCGTTAGTTATTGAACTTTACACAAATCTAATCACATCCATCATGATCAAACTTTTGTAAAGTTCAATGACTAACATGGAAATTTTGAAGTTTGGCGCTAAGGCGCCAGCAGAGGGAAAAATCGCGGTGCCAATGCGCCGCCTCTCGGGTTGAAGAAAAAATGCAAGTTTTAAGAGATTTTCGGCCCAGCCCACATCCAATTATTCTTGCAATCTTTGGGAAACATAAATACACATCTTGGAAGATCTAAGAGGGGTTGTTGACGGCTAGAAGAAGGCAAGAAGATTGAAGAGACAACCAGGGAAGAAATCAAGAAAAAGAAGGGAAGATTGACACCATTGGAAGAAGAATTCAAGCTACATCAAATAGTTTTTCTAAACTCTTCTATTCATATTTAATTTCATTATGTCAATCTTCTTCATCATGAACTAACACTTTAGATCTAGGGTTTGATGTAATCCTCTTGAAACATGTTTTGATTCCTTAATGTTTAATCTCTTTTGAATTTTTCTGGTTATTTATTTATATTGTTTGTGTTTAATGCATTCAATTACTTAGCCAATAATTGA
>CAIGRS010086519.1:0-10570 GCA_903798395.1 Fraxinus floribunda | reverse complement strand
GTATTAAAAATTGGGGCGTTACACTAGGTGGCGAAACATAACAATAGTCCCCAAAATTCATGTGTGGTTATTCATGTCATGCGTGTACTTTTGTCTCGATCCAATTTTCTTCAATTATATTTCCTATTACGGTTAGGTTTTTGACCAACACAATAGTCCCCCAAGTCCAAATATAGATATTGATATATTGTTGGAGTTCGAAGCTAAACCTAATTCTCATGTCCTATCCTTACGTGATGCTGAAAGGTTGAACTACTAAAGTTCTTGTTTCGAGAGTAACTGATATTTCCTTTTTTAGCTGAAGCATTGAAGTGTTGAACTGCTGAGGCTTTTGTTTCGAAAGTAGCTAAAATTTCCTCTTTTTAGCCGAAGCATTGAAGTGTTGAATTGTTGAGGCTCTTGCTTCAAAAGTAGACGAAATTTCCTTTTTGAGTCGAAGCATTGAAGTGATAACTGATGAGGCTCTTATTTCGAAAGTAGTTGAAATTTCCTTTTGAGCGAAGCAGTAAAGTGCTGAACTGATGAGACTTATTTTGTTTTCATTAAAGTATACTTTTGAGAATTGTGCCAATGATTTGATGTTTTGTACATTACCAAGGAAAGACAACCGAGGCATTTCAAAATACACGTACAGCCGTTACATATTGAATGCGCAATGATGGCCACGCTGTTATAAGTTTATATTGAAGCACCGAAGCTCTTGCGTGTGAGACACGAATCAATTTGAGGCGTTAATGACAAAAAACTGTTTGAATTCAACGCCTCAGATGAAGTTAAAAATGGACTCTTTAGATGGAGTAGATGTAGATCCAATGGTTGAACTTCGTCCTTTCTTCCATAAAAGCCACAATCATGCTCTTTGTATCATTTTTTCACTTTTGCAAAAGTCTTCCAAATTTATCTAGCAATAAAAAAAAAAATCAATCATTTCTGTTCTTCGACGACGTCGCATTCTTAGAGCTTCCTTTTGTTTAGGTAATTTCCTAGAAACTTTCTATCTTTCTATCCTTACCATCTTTTGTTTTTTCGATTTTAATGGCCTTCGGGTTGAGTACTAGCGATAAGAGGGTCACCATTGCCAGGGTTGGGAAACAGGCTGCGTCTGAGGGACTAGACCGAGGTTATTGAGTAATGAGTGAAGCCCCCATTGATTATGAGGCGGGATGGGAGGGCTGAAAAAACTCCCTTTACAATTATCTCCACAAAGTTGGTTGAAATTAGAGAAAAATATAGAATCCTGTATTCCATAAAACTTTTAGAGCTCGACGCCCATGAACACGTCTACTATCCGAGGCCAAGATGTGTGGTAGTTAATGAGTTTTTGTTTAAGGCATGTATGTGTCTACCTCTACGCCAAATTTTTTAGGGTGGTTCTGAGGTCTTACATGTTGGCTCCCACCCAATTATTACCAAATGTGTGGAGCCAATTGGTCGAGACATATTTCCTTTGGAAGAAGACCTTGTTTAGCGATGACATGTCCCTTCGTGTTTTCCAAACACTTTTTCAACCCCAGGTACTTGGGAAGGGAGAGTCCAAATGATGGTACTACATGACTCCTTGGGGCCCATGCTTCTCTGTGGTGGGTCTGCTATCCTCTATAAAGGATTGGAAGGAGTCATGGTTCTTGGTTAGGGACAAATGACAGATGGTTGAGGGGGATAAAGCCCCAGCTTGCATCGTACCAACCCAGTACTCCGAAGTTTGTGAGCCATTTTTTTTTCTTTTTTTGAAACTTGGTACTTCATTTATAACATCTGTATGATGTTTTATTTTATAGTTTCAGGGACTCGTTTCGAAATTTTCTAGGCCAAGTAGGACGTTATCGAAGATATCTACCAGCGACCATAAAGATCACTTAACTTTGACTGCCTAATCAACCGAAGCAAATTCTTTCTAGAGTTCGGATTGATGGCTTCTAAAGGTAAATATCGAAGCCCTCTGTTTGAAACATAATACTTGATTTTAACATAATCTCCACTTGTTGCAGATAACTTTGGGAGGAAGAATTTCCCTACCCTTGACATGGCTTCGATATTAAGTGCCATATCCGCAGTGAACTGTAGGGCTTTAAAGTCGTCCCCTGGAAGTACGAAGCATGTCATGGGGAAGCTAGATGCCTCAACAAGGAACATACTGAGAAGAGCGAGGATGAAGGGGTTTAGAAAGCTGTTAAGGGCAATGGAAAATTAGAAGAGCCCCAAAACAAAAGGAAATTAACTCATAGCTCCAGCCTTTCTTTAGGCAAGTTCGACGCCACCATATCCTCAGCTACCAACCTTATCTTTTGAAGCATA
The DNA here is from genome assembly GCA_903798395.1 of Fraxinus floribunda. Lineage (NCBI taxonomy): Eukaryota > Viridiplantae > Streptophyta > Magnoliopsida > Lamiales > Oleaceae > Fraxinus > Fraxinus floribunda. The sequence goes on along the minus strand of CAIGRS010086519.1, from coordinate 8,275 downwards.
TGCATGCTTTATTTAATGCTGCCAAGGCCTTCAAGCTTAGACTGTCCAGTGAAGAGGCCGTAAAAAAAGGCACCAGTGGCGAGGACCCCTGGGGAATCCGAAAGGTTCTTGGTTGGGCAAGATAAGGAGATTTCCCCAGCCATAATGGAGATGCTGCAGCCTAAGGCCCTTAGCGCCACTACCGATTTTTACAAGTTTTTGACTAAAAGATGGTAGAACTATGTCTCTACCTGCGATGCTGTGGATCTGACGGTAAACCTAGTGAGCTAATGTGCCTGTGCTTTTGGGACCGCCCTTGAGTGTCAAGAAGTACTGAAAGATACTCAGACACGCAATCAGAAGTCGATTGAAAAGGCCTCAATGAAAGAAGATATAAAGAAAATAAGACTCGAAGTTAAAGAGCTGAGGGCCCAACAAGCTGAAGAGGCGTTAAGTTAGATTTTGCATTAGCGGAGATTGAAGCTTTGAAGAGGGAGGTCCCCGAATTGTAGTGCGAGGTTACTTCCTTGACAAAAAGGCTGAAACTTCAAACAATCATCAGAAGAGAACAGTCGAAGTTTTGGAGAAGGTCAATTTAGAGAACGTTGGGCTCAAGGATGCCAATGGGTTTCTGGAGACCTAAATAAGACATTATGAAAAGTAGGCTGAGCAAGCCAAGGCTGAGGCTCTGATGAGGCAGTGAATGACTACATTTCCAACTTTCATCTAACGGAAGAGTATCAGCACTTCGACACCTATTGGAAAAGATTTGCCTACATTGAAGTAGTGGAGAGAGTATGAGAGATTTACCTAGAGCTCAATGCTTCTGAATTGAAAGCGGATTTTTTGGAAAAGGTACTTCAAATCCCAGTTGATTATGCAACGAAAACAAAAGGCCAAGATGGTGCCTTTGAGGACGAAGCGTCAGGCCTAAAAGCCCCAGTTACTAAAGCACTTGCTATGACGTCAAACTCCCTGCCACCTCCAGCATAGTATATGATTTTTTGTTTTGTTTTGTTATGTACTGGCTGAGGCCCCAAATTGTACAAAATTCTTGTTTAATGGAATACATGTAGAGGCTTTTCCTAGGACATTCTACTTTGTTATAGGATGCTTGTATTATATGCCTCAGAGAGCCAATAAGGTAATCCCTTTTGGGATCTGATCTTCTTCTCCTAGGCGTCCACGCTTTCTTATATGGTGGATGGTTCATCCATGTAGGGGCTTCTTTCATAACGTTCAACTTTCTTATAGGAGGCTTGTACTGTACGTATTGGAGAGCCAATGATGTTTTGGGATCCCATTATCTTTTCCAAGGCGCCCACGCTTTCCTACATGGTGGATGGTTAATCCATATAGGGATTTCTCCCAAGACGTTCAACTTCGTCATGGGAGGCTTGTGCTTTAGATGTAATAGACGAAAACATACTTTTATTAAATCATTTCAAGATATTTATAAGGGCTGAAGGTTCCTATAGCCGTTAAACCTAATCACTGGTAGTGTATTCTAAGATGCTCTATGTTCCATGGACGAGTCTACTTTTTTCTATCCAGGTCTTCTATCCAATAAATGTTAGTCGTAGCCATTCTTTAATGTGATACGATCTTTCCGAGTTCAGACCTAACGTGCCTATCCCTAATTCCTTGGAGGATAGGAAAAATTTTCAAAGCATGAGTTCGTTTATCTGGAAAGATCTTTTCTTAACTTTCGCATTTTAGTAACAAGTCATCTTCCTTTGATATGCAGCTAGTTTTATTTGGGATTCATCTCTCTTTTCATCGAAGAAATTGAGCTCACATCTTCTCAACTCGTCATTGGATATTTCATTGAATTGTAATCGGCAGGGAAAAGGTAACCCGACTTCCACCGGGCTCATTGCTTCCGCACCATAAGCCATTAAGAACAAGGTTTCTTCAGTTAGGGGTCTGCCTTGTAGTTCGAATTGCCCACAATAGTTCGGCGGTTCATCAACCCATGCTCCATTGGATGCGTCAAGTTTTCTTTTCAAATTATACTTAATGGATTTGTTTACGGCCTTTACTTGTCCATTTGCTTGGGAGTGGTGAGGTGTTGAAAAATGCTTTTTAATCCCAAGTTCCTAACATAGGTCCCTGATCTTTTTGCTATCAAATTGACGCCCATTATTTGAAACTATTGAAGGAAGAATTCAGAACCAACGTATCATATTCTTCCACATGAACTTAGAAGTGTTGGCTTCTATGATCTTGGCCAAAGGTTCGGATTCAACCCATTTTGTAAAGTAATAAATGTTGACTATAAAAAAACTTTCACTACCCCTACCCTTGGGTAAAGGGCCTATAAGGTCGATCCCCCATTTGGCAAATAGTTTTGGGTTGGATATCACTGTTAGCTCTTGGGAGGGTTGTAATGAAAAACCTCTTTTGTATAGCACATCAACTTGGAATACAAAGTGAGATGCCCTCCTACTAAGTTTGTAAGCTTCATTTTTGTTGCTAGGGAAGGTTTGATCTTTACGAAATGCTAGTATAGGTTACATCCTTGTAGGCATTCCTTCTGCCCACATTACCTGTTTTACTTTAGTAGTGGAAGAATCTAAGAGGTGTTCAATCGGCATAATCATTGGTAGTTTCTAGTCTTTGCAACTAGCCATTTGGACAAAGCATCGGCTTGGGCATTTTTAACACGCAAAATTTGAGCTAACTCAAATTTCTCAAAAGATGGGAGTAAATCCATCACCAGTTTCAGATATGTGACCATGCTCTTATCTCTAGCCATGAAGTTACCATTTACCTGGCTAACTACCAGTTAGGAATCACTCTTAATGAGCAACCTCTTCACTTGCATTTCTTTAGCTAACCCTAAGCCGGCTAGTAATGCTTCATATTCTACCACGTTGTTGGTAGCCTTGAACCCGAACCTCACTGCGCATATAAGATTGTGTCCTTTGGGGCTAATCAGGACTTACCCACTCATGAGCCTGTATCTTCAGACGAACCATCTACAAACAAGTTCTATGTAAGAGGTTCCAGAGGTTTTATGAGCATTATTATTTCATCCATCTCCGGAATGTTGGCAAATTTTGCTACAAAGTCCGCGAGGGAATGGCGCCTTTGATAGCGACTCTCGTTTTAAAAACAATCTCAAACTCACTGAACTCAACCGTCCATTTTAGCAATTTTCTAGAAGAGTCAGGTTTCTGAAGTACTTGCTTGAGTGAATATTTTGACAACACGAGTATCATGGAACTTGGAAGTATGACCTCAACTTTCTAGATGCAGTAATTAAGGCCCGAGCTAACTTTTCCATATTAGGGTAACAAGTTTCGACAGCCAAAAGTGTGTTACTCACATAATAGACAAGCAATTCAAGGGTATCTTCTTCTCTTATGAGAACCGCGCTGATGACTTCATTAGAAATGACCAAATAGAGTTGCAAAGCCTTTTCGGACTTGGGTTTTAAGATGATGGGGCCTATTCTATGAGCTTTTTCAACCCTGGAAGGCCTCTTCACATTCCTCCATCCATTGGAACTTCTTACATCCTTTCAAGATCTTAAAGATTAGGAGGCAATTATCGATAGCCTTCGAGATGAAATGGATTAAATCCGTCATACGCCCGATCAAGCTTTGCACCTCATTTTGTTTTTTAGGAGACCTCATCTCCGCCAAAGCTCAAAATTTCTCTAGATTCACCTCTATTCCCCTTTGGTTAACCATGTATCCTAGAAATTTGCTAGAAGCAATATCGAACACACACTTGAGGGGGTTCAACCTCATACCTTCGTAGGATTTGAAAAGTCTCATCCAAGTGCCTTACATGGTCATCCGTCTTTAAGCTTTTTACGAGATTGTCGTCCACGTAGACCTCCATTGTTTTACCAATGAGGTTGGCAAACATTTTATTAGCAAGTCTCTGGTAAGTAGCACCAACATTTTTTAGCCCGAAGGACATCATCTTGTAATAATAAAGACCTCTGTCAGCAATGAAAGAGGTATTTTGCTCGTCTGTCGAGTACATGGAGATTTGATTATAGTTTGAGTAGGCGTCCATAAAGCTCAATAGCTCGTGTCCAGCAATGGAGTTCATGAGTTGGTCTATCCTTGGAAAGGGAAAATTATCTTTGAACAAGCTTAGTTAATGTTGGAGAAGTCTATGCACACACTCCATTTGTCATTGTATTTTTTTACCAAGACTGGATTTGAGACCCACTTTGGGTAAACAGTCTTCCTAATGAAGCTGTTCATTATCAGCTTTTGTACTTCCTATAAGGTCTCATATCTTTCTGGGTAGTGGGCTCTTCACTTCTGTGTATGAGGGACAACCTTAGGGTCAATTTTCAGGAAGTGACAAATGATCTTGGGGTCAATACCTACCATTTCTTCATTCCTCCATGAAAGACATCAGAATTTTTGCACAAAAAATCCTAGAGTTTTTGGTCTCTAATGATAGGTCTTTTCCCACCTACAGTGCCTTGGTGGTGCCTTGAAGATCTATCGGGAAGCTTTGTAGCTCCTTCACCTATGCTGCTCAGGATTCAGACTCAATAATACGATGGTATAACTCGTCGATCATGACCATCTGCTCAAGGGCCTCCGTAATTTCAACATCTTCTTGATCAAAATTTCGGTCTCCTGGAGTGTCCACTATATCAACATCCATTAGCACTACGTTGATATCCCTGGGTTTAGCTTTTTTTATTGAATTTAGGTAGCATTCCCTTTCTCCTTTTGGTTATCCCTAACTATGGCAACCCCATGTTTGGTAGGGAACTTTATACATATGTGGTAAATGGAGATGATAGTCCATAAGTCCTTTAAGTTGGGTCTACCGAGCATCCCATGATAGGCTAACTTGTTATCTACTACCAAAAATTCCATGAAATTCAGAGCTATTTGGGGGTAGCTCTTCCATTTTTACAGAAAATGTTATTTTTTCCCTTGAGATGATGTGTCACCCATGAAGCCGTACAAGGGAGTTGTGATGGGGATTAATTAATGATCAATGATCATCTTATTAAAAGTGGCCCCAAAAAAGATGTTTACGAAGCTACCATTATCAACTAGCATAAGCTTTAACCCATTTCGGGCCACATCAGCCTTCACCACGAGGGCGTCACACTAAGCAAAGTGTATACCCTTAACATCTTCATGAGTGAAAGTAATGGGGGGTAACTGCCTTCAGGAACTACTCCCCAATATGTATTTAGTCATTAGAGGGTTATTAACTTCTCTAGCATAGTTCTTTTGAGAGTTCCTTATATTGCCCTCAACGTAGGGTCCTCTAAATATCATATCAATTTCACATATATGAGCATCTTTTATATCAGTCGGGAATTCCTACGGTTCCTTGTACTTTCCTAGGCCTTTCTTTATTGCATTCTCTCTGCCTGGGGATGGCTCCTAACCGGAGGATCTAGCTTCTTCATGCCTAGGCCTTTCTTTATCATTTCTTTTGCTGTTTCATGCATTCACATGTCAAGGGTGTTGGGCTATGTCTTTACAGTCAGTTGTGTCATGATTGTAGGAATGATGATAAGTACAATATTGAGAGATGTTAGGCCTACTCATATGTTACAAACCCCGCCTTCTACCTCTCCTTCTTTGGGGCCCTCTGTCTGGATCTAGTCTGCCTCATGTTAGTTTCAGGGTTCACTCATTCGTAAGCCAGCGTGGGCACCATATTCAATGTAGTTGTGGCAAGTGCTTGGTTGGAATTGGGAACTTCATTACCAGCCTGGTTCTATTGGTGGTCCATTAGGTAAGGGGTAGGTCTTCTTCCACGCTGTCTCTGCGGGTGTTAAAGACCCCTTCTACCCCTATTTTGGTGGTCAATCAACTCCCCATTGATGATCTCATATCTCATCATTTCCTACAAGGCATCATAGTTAGTGGGGTTCTAGTTCTATACATCCCTCCAGAAGAGGGTGTTCATGTTTAATCCACTTCATAGTGCAGATAATGCCTTTCGATTGGTCACTTGTATGCAATATGTTATCTGGTCAGTAAAGCGGGCAAAAAAAAAAACTCTTCAATGTCTTCTCGTTTTGTTGCCTCATGTCTTGAGTCGTTGGATATGAGCATCTTCTTCCTTACTCACAATGAATCTTTTCAAGAATGTACTTTTGAACTTTGGCCCAACTCCTAATACTTCCTGGTGTATCTTACTGTACCAAATTTAAGCTGCCATACTAAAAGTTAGATGGAAGGCTCTACATTTGATGGCGGTGGTGGTGCCTCTCAGACTCATATGTGTTTTATAACTATTCAAATGCTTAGTAGGGTTGCATCCTCCGTCATACTTTGGTATTTTTGGCAACATATATTGACTCGAGACATGAGCATTTCTTAGTTTTTGTGAAAAAGGCAAATTTTCGTCGTCGTCATTGAGTTCACAAGATCTTTGGGGTTTTTTTGAATCTTCTTCTTCATCAACCTGATATCTGGGTGGAAGATGAGATGGCCCTACCTGGTCCCTTACCATTTTCCTTATGTGGCGCCTATTTCTAGGTGGGGTAGGGCCTAGAGCATGTCCATGCCTTTCCTTCGATGTCTAGATCACAGGAGATGGCCGTTGCGGTGTATGCCTGGTTTCCACGGAGCTGATTCTATTGAACATAGTAACAAACATTTGTGGTATGTGTTTTAGCTCATATTCGAGAGGAAAATTATCATCCATGTCAACATGGATTTAGGTGGGTTGGCTAGAAGCATAGTTCGAGGAAATATCAATCCCCACTTCCCTTTCAAGGGCCTTCTGACTTTGGACTTCATCCTTATGTGAATAGTATCCTTGTAGTGCAAAAAGATATATTAGAGGTCATCACTTGCCTTGCATCTGCATGAGGAGTTCTTGCATGACCATGTTTTGGTCGGTGATATTCCTTAAGTTGGTAGCCATGGTTGCTATCTCTTGAATAAGTTGAGCAACTACCCTCATCGCACTATGCCTATGGTGGTGGTGGTGTTGGCCCCGACCCACTGGAGCCTCTTCATCAATGTTTTCTTTTACCCTCCTAAGAGGGACATCACGAACTGAACTCATTAATCCTTAACTACAGTGTTAAATTTTTTCCAACTTTTGGGGTTTCCTCTTGTTCTTTATCAAGAACAATTCATTTTTCAAGGGGGATGCCCAACTATATTCTATTAAACTTTTTCCATGAGAATGTCTGTGGTTATAATGACGTTTCCCACGGACATTATTCTGTTGACCTCATTTTTGGCACCATAGATGTGGATACAAATACATAGCCCACTCGTGTTCTCTCAAACTAATTCCAACATGCGTGGAACAATGTCATAATAATAAAATAGGATTTGGACGTGGGAGAAGCTTTATAACACTAGACAAAAATGTTCGGGCTCCGACGAAATGTATGAGATAAATTACACGATAATGAACGACCAACTAAGAGAAAATTACAATCACGATCTCACCTCAAACACTAAAAATCCAAGATTAATTCGACTATTAATTCATGCCACCACTGCCCCCATCACACTCGACCGTCTCCGAATTCTGTAAATATTGTTAAAATTACGGAATGAGTATTTCGAAGAAATACCCAGTAGACTCATCGCTTATAATTAATTTACAGAATGATTGAACACATAATTATGCAAAATATACAGTGATATCATCATCATTGGCTCATTTTCTTGAAAATCATAGGCTCTTTAAAATCATAAGGTATGGGTAGTATCGTCTCATGCATTTAAGCACATAAGTTATGTATAACATTCTCATCTTATCTCATAAGAGATGCTCGTCTCTTCTCATGCATTAAAGCATATAAGTTATGGTAAGCATAACAACATATTCTCATCTCAAGCATTAAAGCATATAAATCACGTAAATTCACATAAAACATGCAATTATAATTTAAACTAATTAATGGTGGCGAGTCTACCTCAATTATCTTGAGTTACGTGACAAGTGGAGCGGGAGGAAACCTCAATCTCCTAATCGTCCGTACGTTTCGTCTAGCCAAAATAGAAAATAAGTTTTGAATTAGTATTTCGAAATGTTAAAGTTTTAAAATGATAAAATAAAGTTTAAGGACTTAATTGGAAATTTATTAAAACTGGAATTTGAAAAGTTTAAGGACTGAAATAGATTTTTCAGAACTTGTGGGCTAATTGTGGAAAAATAGGAACCCATGGACTGATTTACTAATAACTAGGACCTTAGGGACCGAAATGACTAACTTTTAAAACTAGGAGCTATGGGGTAATTTCTGAAAATCAAATTAATTAAAATAGTGATAATTGGGCCAAATAGTCTCTTCTATAATATAGTTTGGGATTTTGGCCTT
>CAIGRS010086518.1:0-12903 GCA_903798395.1 Fraxinus floribunda | reverse complement strand
AACAATATATTCACTCACTCTCATCAAGGTTTTGTTTATCAAACGTTCAGTTCATCTCGTTCATTCTTACCAGATGCTTGCTTCGGATTTCCTTTTGCTTTATATAGGCCAGTTGACTTAACTAGGCTGATGTTGTTGTTTGCCAATTTTTCTTTATATCTTCTATCTTCTATTTTCCAGTTGATGCTCACTTTTTTCTGGCGACTTTATAAGTTTGTAATTATGCCTATATCCTAGTGCTGCCTTGGCCATATTGTTTTTATTTCCGAGCAATGTTGGTGGGAGCGAGAAGTATTGTTTGTCGAGTTATATGCTATAGAACATTAGCTTTTCTAGTTGTGAAACCTAGTTTCTGCTTTTTGTTTAATGTATTTGCTTTTCAGATGGAAGTGATTAGAGTTTTGGACTTATAGAGTGAATAAATTTTGTATACACTTCCAATTTGTGAAACTCAAGTAGTTCAAATATATCTCAGTAACACTGTTACCCCGGTGAATGCTAAATACACTATTCTGATACTGATTGAGGCATTTCTGTGGATGTTTCTTCTGTGTTTTTTACTGTGATGCTATTCTGGTTTATCCTGGTGAGATTGCATTTACATCTTTGAGTCCAATTAAGCCATTTTATCAAGTTAGCGTGTTAGACGCATCATATTTAATTTTGTCGATCTGTAGGTGACAAGTATGTCACTGTAAAAGCTTGCTGCTCTGTATCTTCCTATCTTTCTGCTTCTGGTTGACTCATTGGACTCTTTCTTCAAATTTGCTCTTAAAAGTTAACAGATTTCGTGAAAACGGTGTTGGATTCTCGTCTCTGACTTGTTTTTCTCTGTGTTCGTTTCTTCTGTTCTTTTAGCATTCGTAAAGTGATGATCTAGCTGCACAGTGAAAATTGTAAGACCTTTTTTTTCAGTAACAATTCAAGAAAAGAATGAAACACTCGAGGGATTTTCTATTTTTAATTTTTCAAAACAATGAAAATGTGTTGACTTTTCTATTTTCAAAAACGTGTTTTTGAAAACAAGTTAAAAATTTACAAAGAAAACTCAAAATGACAAATTTGTCATTGTGAGTGTGTTTAGTTATAATTAAATTAAAATTTTCAAAACGTGTTTTGAGTGTGTTCAAATTAATTTTTCAAAATGTCAAAAAAATACATTTTCAACAATATCAAAATAGACACTTAAAACACGAGAAGTGCTACAAGTACATAATGTTACACGGATGATGCTAGGGGTACTCCATGGGTTACTCCATGGATGACTTAAACGCCAAGTGGTGCCCCCCTATTGGTTGGAGTAACCCATGGAGTACATGTAGAATAATCCATGTTACACATAATGGTACCCATAATTACAAGTGGCACTAGATCCAACCTTTAATTCAAATTTCACACTTTCACATCAATAGGAGGATTTTGTCCACGTCACATTATGCACCCATCATTATGTACCCAAATTGTTCACTGTGAACCTAGTCCAGGCAGTTTTCTACCAATTGGGAACAATCCTTTTAACTCATAAATTCAATTCTCTTCCACACCTGTGGGTTGTGACAGCCACAATGTTCGAAAACATCTGATAAAGTTGAAACCACACAAGACTAGAATGATGCACATCAAGAAATGGCGTGACTAAATGCCCCGACAAGTGTGGCCAGCGAGTACACCTCCTAAGGTGAGGTTATTGTAGTAACCACAATCCTATGAATAAAATTATGCAGGTTCCACCCAGCAAACAATAACATACCAAATGACTAGAATTTTACGATACCATAGCAGAACTGAACGTGTTAGCCAAATTTTAACTTTATTAGAGACAGGAAAATCAAACGCTACAGTTACAGGTCAAAAGCTCTGTACAGGCTACTCTATTCCCCCCTTTTGACATCGAATTCTATTATAAATGAGCAACAATTTTTTGGCAAAAAAATAAAACAAACATTAGAACTAAGCTGCTCCTACAATACTTACAATGTTTCTCACATTCAAGACTTGGCCTTTCTACTTACCTCAGTTCTTCAGTCACTGTCAAACTTTAGGAAACGAAAATCCTACCGCAAGCCTTCTGTAACTAGAATAAGTACAGATCATGGGAATTTACATTTGCTACGTTCTTTCATAACCAATAAAAAAATACACATTTTTCACAAAAGAAACCGCCTTGAATATAATACCTACAAAGTTCAAATAACACTACAAATGAGCTTGCTGCCTCTGAAGCGGTCTGGAAACCATCATTTGCAAAAGGGCATAATTAAAACGATCTCCCAAACAAGATAAAGCTCATCATATAGTGGTCCTGCAACATCAACATAAGCAAGAAATCAGAATATCGTGCTTTTTACAATACTGGCTCAATCTTTCTGTATCATCTTTATTTTTTCAAAAAGCTGTACAGCTCTCGACTTGAACAGTTTTAACTCATCAAATTAAACAAAGCATACCAAATCCAGGGTAGAAAATATCAGATTGTGGGTTAAAAACACAGTTAGTCACCCAACTTAATGCGTCACTTTGGTCACCAAACATTTTTAGTTCAAAAGTAATACAGGGACTTCCATTCTTGTCAACACTGCCATGGCTAACAAAATTATGGTGCAGCGCATCATATTCTATTAGCCATGTCAACTTTTGCATGAATTCAACAAAATGAGGTGAAAATAAGAAAGAAAAATGTGACTATTATGATACCTAAAAGGTTCACCGACAAAAATGAAACACACTATAGGTTGAGTGTAGCAGTGTTTTTGAAAACTCAAGTTGTACCATCAAGTTATTAACAGATGTTTTGGACAGTATATCAACATTCTCCATTCCACCCCCACCATTTGAATATGTAGATCAATAGAGGACAGGAATAAAAGAACCCTGCTCAGTTTAACATTCATAAACATGGGAGAAACACTTGCTTGTTTGCAGGAGAACGGCAACACCTCTCAAACATCACAACCCTTGAACCGAAACCTCTTTCTTTTGAAATTGAACATGAAAAAATGTAAACCCGCTTGTGCATCAATCAGATAAACTTACAGGTCAAAATAAAACCATTTCTCAGAAATTAGAACAAACTTAAAAGGATAGGAAAAGAATCGGATGAATCAGATTCAATTGGAACACAATGGCATCACAGTTTCCACCTATTGACACAGCTGTGAACATGAAACATTCTTTAATGACATCCACTAGGTTTTTGGTAAAGGAGCAGGATTAAAAGCACAAAATATCTAGCACTTCACATAATTTTATCACAATACTGAAACGGAGCTACGGAACATAACCAAAAAAACAGATTGGATGAAGCTGGTGAGCTGAACATATTGCAAACGGAAGAATTTGGAGGCAGTGTATCTCAATGCATGTGAAGTATGAAAGAAGAAAAATTTCAATGATAATGCAAACACCTTTTTCTTTACCATAAGCATATCCATTCACATAATAAATCAATGCCCTTCATCTGACCCATCTGCAGAGGAACTATCACTATCGGAATCTGCAACAAAGTTAAAAATAGAGTGAATCAGTCTGGAGTTAAACAGCGAAATGATCGTGGAAAAAATATTAACATGATCTAGCATGTTGGGTGGGCTTATAAGCCTTGGGCCCATTTTTTAGAACATATTTGACCCAAACTCATCTTCAATCGAACATTTTATGGACCCACAACTTATATTAATTTTTTAACCACACATTCCATCAATTTTTATCAAAATCTACTAAAAATCTGATTTTTAACAAAATCAAACAGGGACTAAGCTTATTTATAGGGAGAGAGAAAAAGCATCTGCAATATTATGAGCATACCCAAATGTGCAACATATGGTCATATTTGTACAATGTGAATATAATGGGTTGCATTCCTAGATAATAACTAAAAAACGAGCCATAAAAATGTCACGGTCACGTAGTTTTGCATAAATCATTATGACGTNCGTAGTTTTGCATAAATCATTATGACGTCTTTTATACTTTTATCGACCTCCCTTATTCGTTACGTGTTCTGCACTCGATAATGACTTTTTTCCATCTGGGCCCACCACGATCCTTTCCATCCCTTTTCTGCCAAAGGTACAGGCCACATTAATTTTCCTTCTCTCAGCAACTCTTTCTCTCTCTTCATTCAGTCATTCACTGTCGGCTTCCTCCTCCCTCTTTGTGACCATCCTTCAAGATCTGGGGTTCTCTCACACAAGCATATGATTTTCTATTTTATGGAATTTCATCAATCGTTTTCTTTATCTCCGTTGCTTCCCACCCCCAGAATCTGCATCCACTAAGACAAAGATGAATTCACTCATACACTCACAGACACCCACATTCACCTATTTGGGTTGGGCGGCGAGCAGAAACTTACTAGATGAAGATGGGGTTTTAGAAAATTCTCTTCTCTCGGTAAGTTCTCTATTTCTGTTTGTGTATCTTGCTATATATGCACAAATATCTTATTGATTTTAAGGTCGGGATCAAAGAGATTTAGTCTGAGCTGGAGGCAGCAAATGCTAAGCTTTTTGAGTTCTCCAATAAAATTTGTTTACATTTTTTTCCAGTTTAGGGTTTTCAAGAATCTAGACTAATTTCTAAATTTTTTTATCCTTTTTTTTTTCAAATTATGCTATATTGAAGACTTGTTATTCTCATTTTTGTCGCTTTCTTTAATATATGAAAGAGATGAAAATCATTTACCGCTCGAAGATGATCCAGAATCACTGCTAGAACTGCTTGAACTACTGGACCTACTCGCATTATACCCCAGCTTCTCACCTTGAACGGGAGCGGGAGCAGCACTATTTCCAACTGCTTCAAAAAATCGAGAAATTCGAATGTCAGTTATTGTAATCAATGCTCATCTGTGTACAAAATAACACCTCCAGAATATCAATTATCGCAGAAGTAAATTGCACCTGGTCCACTTTCTAAAGGAACCTCTGCCAATGCCGGGGTTGTACTCTGCAATGTGATGAAAAGACAACCATTGTATGTGCATTGACTTTCAATTCCAAAACAGACTAAGAAAATATAAATCAAACTCTTACCATCACTGGAACAGTCAAATTAGCTCCTGCTCTAGCTTGAAGAGCAAGTTCCGCTTTTCTTTTGTACTTGCTCAAGCTCTTCTTGAAATTTGTCACAAACCTATCAAGCTCCCATAAGGTTTCTGTATCAACGGTGTCAATGTCCACCTCAATCTCATTATCATTTTGAGAAAGTGCAGTGTTCCTCTTCTTAATGATTTGAATAATTGCATCAAGTTTCTCAGAAGGTATGCTCTGAAGATTTTTGCTAAGTCTTTGCTTCTCCTCGTAAGTCATATCCCTCTTATGGAGATCCTTTGCCTTAGGTTTCTTTGGAACAGGCATCCTACCAACATGAGTACGTTGAATTTTGGGATCAAGAGATATAGGTGTAGCCACAGATTCCGACCTATCTAAAGTCATCATCTGAGGGGCAGATGGAGTATGGGCAGAAAAAGATGCAACCGGAGCAGAGGCAAAGGCAGGGGGAGCAAAATGAGGCTGAGAGGGAGCGTTTTTTGAAGTGGGAATGGGCAACCCTGCACCATGATACATTTGGTACTTCCAATAGTAATTATACTCCATCTCTATAACTGCCCACCGCTCTTCAAAAATATCCGATAACTGTTCAGCCATAACATGGACATCCTGCCCTTTCGGATTGTATGTCATTGCATTCCGAAAAACAAGTCTCACATCCTCTGCAAACTCCCTCGGAGACTTGTACCAATTTTGCGACAGCCTATTCTTAATTGTACCCAAATCCATAGGATACTTAATGATATCATGGTAATCATGCAATCCCAGTTCCTTGGCATTCACTGGCTCATTAAACACCCATCCATGCTTGTGCTTCATCAACCTCTGAAGCAAGTTGCTGCAACTCCTGAATACCCGATTCATGTTCTTATCCATCCCAAAACCAAAGCCAAATCCATGTCCAGCAAATTTCCTCTTACTATTTGTCTTTAATCTCTTATTGCTTTCAGGAGGCAATCTATCCTTCCCCAAAAGAAACTCTGAATTCCTGTAATACTGATTAGCCTTGGGAGTCCTTTTCTCCTTCTCCACATATTCAGCAACACTGGGATTGTTTTCCATTACTGCAACACTTAGTTGCCTACTGTATGGCCTTGGTTCCATATACCGTGTAGCACCCACATCGGAATTCACTCTTGCTAACCCCATCGGCCTGGTTGCTAGTTGTCCTGTTGAACCCACCTCTGAATTCAATCTCACTAGCACTCTCTTCTCTGCTCCATCATTTCTCACGTACTGAGGTTGAGGTTGAATATACCCACCCAAATTAGCACCAACACTGCCAGTCAAAATATTATTACTGCTGATAATACTACTGTTAATATTAGCATCCTTGGCTTCGAGCTGTTTAAATAACATCCTAACCTGCTCAAGCTCGCTCTCTAGCTTCTTCTTAAGCTCTCTAATCTCATTCCTTGGTGTTGCTTCCGATAATTTAAATATAACCTTATCATCAACCCTGGTTACCACCAGGGGTTTCACATTTCCGTTCAAAGTTACCGGCTCATTCCCACTGGGTAGGGGTGAGGGCACAGGGTTTGCTTCCCTACCATTCTGCAGCTCATACCCATCGGGCAGCTGTGCCATTGAAGCTTCCCTACCACTTGGCAGCTCATTTGCGCTGGGATGTGGTGATGATTCTCTCGGACTCTCTGGCCCATGCCCACTTCTCTGTGGCAGCTCATTTGCGATGCCCAGTGGTGACGATTCTTTCCAGTCGTGGATCTTGTTTCCACTGGGTAGTGACGATATTTCTTTACGATTATGTGGCTCAGCTGCTTGACTGAAACTGCCATCTTGCACTCGACGATGACTTAAACCATCTTCTGACAGTATGGGCATATGTTCTTGATGCGGTGGTTGTCCTTGCTGCTGCTGAGAAGAATCTGCATCTTTTGACACCAGGGTTTGCAAAGACGTCCATTCTTGATGAGGGGTTTCCGAAAATTCTTTCAGAACATTGTCACTGCTCTTACAATGGTCAGTGGTTGTCGCAGGAGGACTGCTTGCGATAACGGCCGGAGAGGCGGCGGATTTGGTGGGGTTCTCGGCGGAAGAGGTAGTGGGGAACTCGGCGGAGGTGGTGGCGGCAACGGTGGAGAAGGTAACCTCGGCGGTGGCGGCGGGATTCTCGGTGGTGGAAGTGGTTGAGGCTGTGGGATTCTCCCCACCAGTGGTAGTGGCAGAATCGTTATTGATGCTGGTTTTTTGGGCTTTCTTGTTGACTCTTCGGGTATAAACTTTGCTATTTTCGTTCCATCGAACCCTCAGTTTCGAATCCAAATCACTACCCGAATACCCTAAAGTCCCCGACTCCATACATGTAATTGCCAATTATGAATATATAAACCCTAATTTCTCTAAATCAACCCTCAAGAACCCTAAAATAACTCATATCCCAAAGCTAGGGTTTCAAAAACCCTAGAGTTATCCAAACCTAAGGCTTCAATAACCAAAAATTACGAAAAGAAAATACACACTGTACCTCAATTAAATCAGAAGAAACTCAATATATGCCGATCTATTTTTTTTCCAAAATTAAAATAAAAACAAAAAACAAAAGAAAAGATCTAGAGATGGGGAAAACTAAAAGACAAAATAAAACAAAAATAAAAAAGAAAAGAAAACGTCTACGATTTTTTTAGGGTTTGGGTGGCGGAGAGAAGAAGGGGCCGTTGCCATTCTGCTCTTCGATCCGAAGTCAAAGCGGTTTCTCTCTCTAAAGTTTGTTTCTCTCTCTAAAATCTCTGTCGTTGGAAAATTTTATTTTTCTGAGCCTCATTATTTTTAATCACACGCGCTGGTTGACCAATGAGTCAAAGGCAGTGAATGATGCCACGTTCGCAAATGGAGTTTTTATTGTAACGATCGGTTTAGATATTTTCCTTTTTTTCCAATTTCTTCCCTATTTATTGATGATGCTAATTTGTATATAAATTGACGATTATGAGGATTATATTAACTGATTTATTTTTTTCTTCGTTTGTGTTTGGTAAATCCTTTAAATTTTATTTTTCATTAAATTCTATTTAATTGTAAATTATTTAAAATAATCTTGCACATAAGAATTATACATTTTAATTATTATTTTTCACAAAATTAATTTTCAAAACATTTACCTCAAACAAGCATTATTGAGTTTAGAGCCTATTCGGGAGAGCTCAAATTCAATTAAAATTGAAAATATAGTCGTTATTGGATCTCATTCGTTTAATAAAAGTCAACAATAACTGATAATTTTTCAATTTTAATTCGATTTTAATCTCTACCAAACACACTCTTAGATTATTTTGGAAATAAAATATTTATTTAAGAAATTATATTTCATTTTTTGTCAAATTGACATTTCCGACCTTTCTCGTAAATTTTGTGTAACATTATAAATGATGTCATCATTTTCCAATCGGAAGAATCTGAATCGCATCAAATCCCGAGGCTCAACTTTGGACATGCATGCCAAGCTGAAATACAGTGGTGTCACCTAAGTGTTCTGTACGTCCTGTTAAAGTGTTGCGTTGCTAATTTCTTGGGCGCTTGTGTTTTCACGTCTGAATAAACTTTGACAGGTTGCCACGTAATAACATTCAAGAAAAGTCAAGGAGCTACGCAAAGCAAATCTTTTTATAGAAATTTCTCTAGTATCAATAAATAGTTTAGCATCATGAGTCATGACCATATCGAGTGACTTGGGTAATTATTGGTGCGAAGAAAAATGGATTAGAAATTTCACCAATCAATTTCTTAATATGCGGCAATGGTGTAACTCTACCATGTATCTAGCGATGGGTAGTCCATGTCACAATTTAACAGTGTCACATTGGATCTAGAGTCATTAATTGACTTTAGCGACTTTGTAAGAAAAAAACATTTAGGGACCAAGTTGAAGTTTTTAGCAAACTTCACGGTCCATCCGTGAAATTAAACACCGCAAATTGTTTATTACTCCTTAATAAAAATTCCACCTATTAATATTAGTTTCTTTTTGCTAGGTTAGCATGTCTTTCAATTTCAATCCCACATTTTTGAACTGCAATTAATTTTATGTGATCTCAAGTAAATTTAAGAAAATCAAAGCCGAGGTGGCTAATTCTTGATATCACGTGTTTCCTTTCTAAAATTTTTGTTGAGTTGCCACGTAAGGAACAATCTACAAAAGTCAATAAACTGCACAAAGCAAATCTTGGAGACGATATTTTTCAAATATCGAAAAATAGTGTAGCACCAAATTGAGGAACTTTGGGAAATTGTTGGTACGAAGAAAGTTACCCGAAGGGGTTTGCAAAGAAAAATAATTTTCACGTATCGAACCAAACCCCGAAGAAGGAAAAACTCGGTTTAATGCATTATTGACTGCATGAATGAATTATGCATTAGCTACAAAAGAACACAAATGTTCTTATGTATTTATCCACCTAGGACAATGATGGTGATTTAAAATGGTGTTGAGATCCGGTCCTCCCGGCGCCAATCTCATTGTCCCCGCATCCAACATTAACGCCACACGACTTTTGTAATACTCTAATTTCGACTCCTCAATCCCAAATTCATGTAATGCGAGACAAGGCAGTAGGTTCTTTCCCAACCAAAAATACATGAGAAAGTCAAGCGCTCGAACTTGCAATAAATATAGATGCAATCATGAAACTCATCAGCAAATCTCTTGCATTCATCGAATAAGCGGTCATAGTTCGCAATTTAAATGGAAAATTCAAAAGCGAAGATCGAAAAAATGAGGGAAATTTTTCGAATATTCCTAGGTATTTGTTTTGAAAATTGGATTAGAGCCCCATATTTTTACAAACAGAACAAACTAGGACAAAATTACATGAGTGGGAATATTTTAAGGCTGCCGTAATGGGAATTGTTTAGGCAGATAATTCCAAGTATCAAGAATTGATGTAGGATTGTTACTTTCTATAATCTTTATAATCTTCAAAAACTCAAAAAATACAAATTTAATGATTTTTTATGTGTATCCGAGTAACGGTATGTGACCTGTTGGTGTCTTATTCTTTGTTACTTTTAGTCAATTATCTAGTCATAATTTGTTCTTTAGTCTAGTATTGAAACAAAGAAATTGATTTACAAATTCATAAAGACAAAGTAACCTTTACTCCACCAAACAAGAACAAAAGTTTAGTGGAATCTTTTCAAGTTTTCTTAAAAGACATCTTTAACTAGTTCATATTTATAACTTGGAAGTGCTTTTTGACTTAAAAGTTGGAAACTTTTTTTTCCATTTTTAAATTTTTTTTTAGCCTTTTTGTCTACACTTGACTATTGAGATGATTTGAAAGAAAGTCGTGATAAGAAATAGATTTTTAATTCCAATCTATTGAGTTTATGGTGTAAGACACAAAAGAAGGATTGGAAGGAAGATAACGATAAACATATTTACACGTTGAGTACACGGCAACTTGAATCTATATGGTTGAGTTAGTTGTGTAGGCAGTTTTTAATAGAATAATGTTATCATTTATCTGTAGAGCTTAACATCTTTTCAAAACCTCTAAGTGACTATTTAATTATCTAACTGTTATAGAAGAATGGCCACCAAGGTATATTTTCGGGCTCAGTCTACCAATCTCAACCTGATCAAACACATTCAATCACGACCCAAAACATAAACTATTCTCCCACACTTCGGTTACTCTAGTTTGTACACACAAATGACACAAGAAGGGGGTGTTTTATTGCAACCACAAAGGCGAGATACAAGAGATGATACTTCTGATTTTTTTGAGTCACCAATATCTAGGTGGAATGTTTATTATTGATCCCTAACTCGAATACTAATTAAAATATTAATACAAAAAGAGAGAAGGACACAACAACATGACCTCTAAGGGTCCATTCAGGAGAGTTCTTATTTTTGCTTCTTGTAGAAGAGTTTCCTGAGTAAGCTAATTTATGTAAACTTTCTCAAAACACTCTTCTAGTCAAATAAAATACTTTTAGAAAATTATTTAAACAAGTATAAAGCAACTTTGTAGTTTCGGAAACAACTTTTGACTTTTCAAAAGCCCTGTCAATGCCCTAAATTTTACAAAGGAACCAAAAAAATAAACTTTTAAAGATTATAAATTTGGGACTTAAACTAATTTGCTCCATGATTAGTTGAATGCATTTTATGGAGTTGGTAAAAAAAAATAAAAAATAGAAAGGTAAATCTTGGTTGGACGAGGAAGTCCCGATTTCTGTAAGTGCTTGGTTCGACCTCCTAATGAGAATTGAGGTTTTTATACTGACTTTTCATATCTTTAAAAAAGAAGAGGCCCAAATGCTTGTCACCACAAGTACTCAAAACAAATTTCACATATTCAAACTATCGTTAATAGCTTTAGTAGCATATGTTGCACAATTCCAAGAGTCCTTCATCAACAATGCACAAAGACACATTAAAACTAGAGTAATGATATTCATTTCCACTGTGGTTGAGCCCCAGTCTATGTGACAATTATATGACATTAAATTATAGATTCATTTAACTACAAAGTCACACTACTCATTTAATTGAGTCTATCATTGAATGTCATATAATTGTCATATAAACTGATGCTCAACCCAGTGGGGTTGAGTATGATTCTTGATGTAAAACTGTTTAGGACCCTTTTGACGAGATTTTTTGAGGAGTCAAAAATTGCTTCTAAGATTAAGAAATTATTTTTTAACATATTTGAATAATTTTTTAGAAGTGTTTTGTCTGATTAGAAAAGCTTTTAGGGAAGATTGTCGCAAGGTAATTTTCTCGTGAAACTCTTTTACAAGATACATAATTGTTACCAGACGGGCTCTTGTTATTGTTGGTTCGTCATATAAAGTCCAACTTAATGTAGTGTTAATAGACTTTATTGGATATGTATAAGACGACTGAATTTAATATTTTCATGATGGGTAACCATTACTATATATAGTATTGCAATATAATGATTTTGGAATGGAATATACGAATAGTAACACAATTGCATGATACACAACATAATATTGTCCCTTACAAAAAGTTATACCTTTCCCTTTTCCCTCGTACACTAAACAAAGAAAAAAGGACATAACTTTTAAATTATTCACTAATGACCCAATTCATCATCACAGCATGCATTAAACAAAAATGAGCAAATATAAATGAAACTAGAAAGTCCTCTTCCGAATTACGGGCTTTAATGATGTTTCGGATCAGGCCCTTCAGGACTAACCCGATCAAATTTATATCGAGTTTGATCAATATCATATCTTTTAGAGCCCGCTTTGAACATTTCTTGAGCAGTCTCGATCAATGCATGACTCTTGTAAGCTACGAATGGAGTTGGAAGAGGGCGCGCTTCAGAAGGGTTTAGTGAAGACGCGATCAAAATTAAGCAGAACCAGAAATTTAAACTAGCCATGAATGTGTCTTGGAAGTGAAAATGTGTAGAAATGATAAGTAGAAGGGATGGATTTATATAGGCCTCTATGATCACAAATTTATAATATTTTTTCATTGAAAGGGTTGCAAATAAGAAAGTAAAGAAACTGTATGAATCAAATGGATTCCACTTAGGTTTTCAAGTGGGTGCACGTTTGTGTTACATGCAATCAGATGCTTAGAAAAGAGAAAACTAGCTAAGTAGAGAGTATATATATTGCAGAGCCATATGGGCGTTTCTTGTCGTGTTCAATTTAAGAGTAATCATAGTCTTCCAATGTATCTTTTGATATGTGATGTATATACTCATGCACCATAGTCTAAAAGGTCAAAGTAGGATAATATATATGTGGATGTCAATGTGAGTTCGTGTATCGGAAACGTGAAAAGTTTTCTCAATCCTAAGTTAATGCTTTAATTTTGCATTTACGTGCAGAATACTTTATTATG
>CAIGRS010086483.1:2409-17547 GCA_903798395.1 Fraxinus floribunda | reverse complement strand
ATAAGTTAATTACACTCATCACCTTAGCCCGACATTGGGGGTGCCATGAACCTTGAGAGTTCTCCTTTCCCTATGCATCCTTTAAGGCATAAGATATGGAATATTGGATGGACCTTAGAATGCTCTAGTAGCTCCAAATTGTAAGCTACATCACCAATTTTCTCCAACACTTGATATGGTCCAAAATACTTGCTAGCAAGCTTTTGGTTGGCGCGCTTGAACACTGACTATTGCCTGAATGGTTGCAGCTTAAGAAAGACCCAATCATTCACTTCAAATGAGTCATCACGATGCTGAGCATACGCATGTTGCTTCATTCAGTTCCTAAGTTCTGCTTTAGACGCCTAAGCAACTCATCCCACTCACATAACTCATTGTCAACTTCTTGCACCAATGTGCTACCTGGTAAATAATGAGTAATTACAGGTGAAGATCTTCCATACAAGGCCTGAAATGGGGTTAGCCCAATGGCACAGTAGAATGTGGTATTATACCAATATTCATCCCATGGCCACTGACTGCTCTTTTGCTTTGGTGCCCAACTAGTTAGGCAACGAAGGCACTGCTGGAGGCTTCGATTTACCACTTCTGTCTACCTGTCCGTATCGGGATGATAAGCAGTTGACATCTTAAATTGTGTTCCCTACAAGGATAGTTCGATGAATACCATGTAGACGAGCTACATTTTTTATACACCTCTGCTATCTTCTTGGCTGTAAAAGATTATGTTACACTGATGAATTGTGTGTATTTTGTCAAGCGATCCACCACTACAAGGATGGAATTCTTCCTTTGAGAATTCGGCAACCCTTCTATGCAATCCATTGAAATGTCCTCCCATACTTAGGATGGTACTAGAAGAAGCTGAAAAAGATCCACTAGCGACTGAGAGTCGGTCTTATTCCTTTAACACACGTCGCATGTAGCAACATAATTTTGAACATCCTTCTTAAGTCCACTCCAGTAAAAGGCTTGGGCAATCCTTTTCCATGTTCGCAATACTTCGGAATGGTCCCCTGATTTTGTGTCATGAAACTCTTAGAGTAGGCGTGATTTAAGATTTGAATCCGGTGGGATAGCTACACGCCATTTGAATCATAATAACCCGTCCTTCCACTCATAATTAGGCACCTTTTCAAGCCCAGCCTCTATTCGATTTGTTATTTCTCGAGTCCATTGACTTTGAGCCACTTCTCTTTTTATTTCAGCCCATAGAGTAAACTGCAGCTCTGAAATTGCCCATAAAGTTGGCGATCGCATTTCCTTGGATAGTGAATCAGCTGCACTATTTTCCTTTCCAGGTTTGTAAACTATTTCATATTCGTATATCAACAACTTAGTGACCCATTTTTGTTGTTTCGGGGTGGCCACCCGTAGCTCCAAGAAAAACCTCAAGCTACGTTGGTCAGTTAGGATTCCAAATTTCCTGCCCAAAAGATATGGCCTCCAGCACCGAATGACTTCAATTATAACCAGCATTTCCTTTGAATAAATTGGCCAAGCTTTCTTTCTTGGACCCAAGGCTCTACTAAAAAATGCTACTGGTCGACCTTGCTGGGATAGTACAGCTCCAATAACTGCATCTAAAGCATCGATTTTGATAAAAAAAATATTTCATTAAAATTAAAAATAGCCAATATCGGGGGTAGTAATCATGGCGGATTTGAGTTCTTCAAACGCTTTCTGTACTTTGTCATCCCAATGGAACTGTCCCTTATTTAATCATTGAGTTAGAGGTGATGCAATAATTCTGTAGTTGCGCACAAACTTGCGGTATTATCCCGTAAGTCCCAAGAATCCTCTAAGCTCAGTCATGTTGGTGGGTCTTGGCCATTCTTCATAGCATCAACTTTACCTTCATCCACTTCTATAGCTTTATTAGAAATTAGATGCCCAAGATAATCTACCTTCTCTTGCCCAAAAGCACATTTAGAAAGTTTAAGAATAACTTGCTGGTCTAGTAGAATTTTGAAAACTACTCTAATATGCTCCAAATGTACCTCCCACGAGCGACTATACACCAAGATGTCGTCAAAAATACAATGACAAACTTACGCAAGAGTGGCTGGAAAATCAAGTTCATAGTGGCTTGAAATGTTGATGGCTTGTTGCAAAGCCCAAAAGGCATTATGATGTATTGATAATGTCCATTATGTGTTCGGAATGTTGTCTTATATACATCATCAGGATGGACTCGAACTTGATGATATTCGACCCGAAGTCGAGCTTGGTGAAGTACTGGTACCGTGTAATTTATCGATCATGTCGTCTACATTGGAATGGGAAAGCGATCCTTGATAGTTGCTTCATTTAGGCTCTATAATCGGTACAAAAGCGCCAAGACCCATCTTTTTTCTTAACCAGTAGGACCGATGATGAAAAAGGATTGCGACTAGGGTGGATGGTCCCATTCTCAAGCACTTAGTCACCTGTCGTTCTATCTCATTTTTCTGGCAGTGTCCATATCTGTAGGGATGCACATTAACAATCGAGAATCTTTCCTTCAGTGGGATCCGGTGGTCCACTTCTCTAGATGGAGGCAAGGAGCTTGGTTGCTTAATTAATCCAGTAAATTCTTTCAACAACCTAACAATTCCAGTGGGCATCTGTGGAGTACTGGCCTCAACTTCTTGTGCTTCCTTAACAACTAATGCAAATAAGGTGCCCTTATCCCCCACTTCCTTCTCAAGGGAATGCATAGTAATGGTTGTTGAAGAAGGATCCTTTTTGTCGTGCAGCACTTGTGACTCCCTTTGCCAATTAGACCTCATTGTCATATTGCACCAAGCGTAGTTGTCGAGCGACTCGATGGCTTACAAAATTGTGGGTAGAGACACCGTCTACCAGCATTGTCATAGGGTATTTCCCAATAAAAGTCGGAGCTTCATGGTACGTGGTTCTTTCCATCCTGAGAAGGCATGGAGAGTGATCTCCGCTTGTTCTTCTACTATTTTTGTTCCAATTCTTTGATTGTTGGCCTAGAATTTGTGGTGTTGTTATTGGTATCATTTTCCTCATCTTCATGTTCTTCTTCTTCGATTAAGAAAAGTTGTGGCGTCTTGCACTTGTGGCCTAGAGTGAATCGATCATTACAATTGAAGCAAAGACCTTTTTCCCACCTTCGCTGTATCTATTCCCACGACAAACGCTTAATTGGAGAGCCAACGACTTGTTTCAATGCTCTAGTTGCTGCTGCGGGTATCGAAGCTGGGAGAAGTCACGCTGGTGAGGCAACCCGTGCCACTTCTATGCGTCCCTGCCTCCGTTTTCTCACGAGCTGGTCGTCCTTCATTCTAGCTACTCCAATAGCCTCACGTAGAGTCTTAGGCTTAGCCATTTGCACTTCGTCTACAATATCATCACGTAGGCCACCTAAAAAAGTTCCCACAAGATCAGATTAAGGCCACACAACCACCCAATTTGCCAACCTCTCAAAGTCACACGGAGTGTACCTGTTTATCCTACTCTAGATAGCGCTTCATCAAAACATTCATACTCTATGGGGTCGAATCTGATCAGGATGACAGGATCTCACGTTCAAATAAATCCCAAGTAATTTCCATTATTTCATCCCTTTGGACACTCTCAAGCCATTGCCACCACTGATTTGCTTCTACCTCTAAATGGAAAGAGGCTAAAGCCACCTTTTTCTCTTTCCCAATCTCTTGAAAGTCGAAGTACTGAGAAGCTCTATTTAGCCATTCTGTGGGATCATCACCAGAGAATTTTGGAAAATCCATCTTGGTAAATCTGGTATAGTTTGAATAGTAGGAACCCTTCTCCTAATGTTGGGATAATTTTTCCCAAGACATACGAGACCCAGATAAGGAGTCAAAGACCTCATTTAGCTTATTCTCCATTGCTCGCATCTGAGTTGTTGTTTCCCCAGATTCGCTCAATGATCGTTGTAAGCTATCATGCACCTCCTGCAGTTCAAACTCCAGCCTGTCGAGTCATTCCTTGTTGGTAGCCATGGCAACCTGACTCTGATACCATTGTCATATGACTTGGAAGAGCCAGACCACAAAAGCTAGCCAATGTGGTTGGAGAACCCAAGCCTATATAAATCCGACAAAGGAAGCCCATACTTCCGATGTGGGATCTAGATTCCCATAAATTCTACTGGAAATCATGACAAATCACCACGCTTCCGATTTGGTATCTACGTCGAGCAGGTGCCCATACACCCTAAGTGATAATCGAGACCAAAAGACATGATGTCGGCTATGATACCAAATCCGTTGGAACCCAAGAAATTGCTCAAAACTGAATACTTGAATTACAATAGAATTCTCCAATTTGGGCTTGAGATAAGACCACAATTACAATCAAATTCACCCCTAAACTAATTGTCTATAGACTTATTTAAAGAAATCAACCAACACCTACCTCCTAAATAAACTCAACCAACTCCTAAACAAACTCAACAATACTTCCTAGTCTTATGCCCAAATACAAGCACTTAGTGGGCAACTAACTTTCCTTTGAACAACTCCAGCTTCCATGTCTGCATCCTTTTGAACCGGTCCTCCCGTTCTCCTGTCAACATATCTAAGTATCAAGGATTTGGTTTCCTAATTCTTCGAGGCCCACCATTTTGCTGCATGTACATTAGGGTTTACATTTAGTGTACACAATGCACTTCAGTATTCATAATGTTCTCCAATTTGGACCGGAGATAAGACCACGATTACAATCAAATTCACTCCTAAACTAATGGTCTATAGACTTATTTAAAGAAATCAACCAATAGCTACCTCCTAAATAAACTCAACCGACTCCTAAACAAACTCAAAAATACTTCCTAGTCTTGCACCAAAAGACAAGCATTTAGTGGGCAACTAACTTCCCTTTGAACAGTTCCAGCTTCCATGTCTGCATCGTTTTGAACTGGTCTTCATGTTCTGCTATCAACACATTCAAGTATCAGGGATTTGGTTTCCTAATTCTTCGAGGCCCGTCATTTTGCTGCATGTACATTAGGATTTACATTTAGGGTACATAATGCACTTTAGTATTCATAATGTTCAAGTGGACCAGCAAAAAAAACATGTGTATAATAATTCAAGTAAAAATAAAAGAGGGTCTCTCTTAATATATGTCATATTTATCAAAAAAACGTGTATAATAATTCAATTAAAAATAAAAAGGGGTCCCTCTTAATATGTCGTATTTCTCACCCTCTTCAATAGGCACACTGGTAGCTTAAGTAATTAGCGAGATTCGTTATCTTTCCACCTCTACTCCTCTACACATAATTACTATTCACAACATATAATTTTTGTAATTTATTCACATTTATACAGAAAGAAAGGAAAATAGACAGAAATTGAAGCAGATGCTGTTTCGCGAAGGGATGCAGTGTGATCTGCTATGTATAAATACAAATGTGATGAATATATTTGTTGGGTTCTTGTTATTACTGTTTGTAGTGAGTAAAAATGGAGTGGATGCATCGATCCACGAGTACAAGAACGAGGCATTCATTCCTAGGTTCAATTCCTTCTTTTTCCATGGTGGCAGTGAGGGACTCTATGCTTCCAAGATTCTTGAACCCCCTAAAACGACGACGAATGATGATAATGCTAAACCCCTTAATGGAAAGTCCTTCATCAGGTAACGAAGATTTTTTTTAGTGCTGTGTTTTGTGAAGAATTTTATTTTATTTTATTTTTTTCTGGTGATCTGGAAGGGTCTTACATGTTTTGTTACTGCAAATGTTTATTTCTCATTAAAGGTCTTACTGAGTGCTGTCTGAGGAAATCCTGTTTCTATTTGCAATTATTATTGTATTGCGGGTGCTTTCTGCATATAGAAAATCACTTTAGTTTTGTTTTTTCCTGAAGAAACCAAAGCCTATTCCACATGATTTTATGGACAAGAACGAAGAAAAAAAGGAAGAAAGAGGTTGGACCTCTGAGAGTTTGGCATACTAAAGTAATTCAATTGCTATCATCACGAGAAAAATATGGTCTATGTATAATTTAATTTGTTCAACATAATAGCATAGCTTATATTAGGGAAAAAAAATTGACACCAGATAATATGACAAAAACATGTAGCTAACAGTTTGGTTTTTATTTTTCAGGCTAAAGCTTGGGACTTAAGTTGAAAAACATAAATCATTTAGACTTTGTAATCTCATTTTGTGATTTGTTCTTCTTGTATCTTCTATCTTTAGGCCATATAATATTGATGTTGTTTTTTTATATGTGAGCTATGTGTATTGTAACTTTTCAAAATTTCTTTCTAGTTTTGCCCCTTAAATTGTTTTCGAAAGCCTTTTACTTTTGCTTTTTTTATTCAGTTAGTTCACATTTTTGTTGTACTCAACAAACTTTAATCAGAGTTCTACTTGTCACTTTTGGTGTCTTTAGGTGGCTGCTGAAAGATCTCTTAATCACGTTTGATTTGAATAGTTGTTACATAAATTGAAATATTCTTTACTTTCCATTTATGACTTTCCAGTATTATTTATTACTTGTGTGTTTTGTAATCATTTATAATAAATAGAGTGATCATTACAATTTATGAAATTAGATTTTTAAAAAGTTGAGAATAAATTAATCTCTTTCCATGCCACATTGGTTCAGGTTTGAGTCTATCATATTTAGGAGACCAAAAGAGATTGCTGACAAGCAGAATGAGATGCAGCAGAGTACTGGAGTGATAGAAGCCATAGTAGTTGAGGTCAAAGACAGGGATAAGATTGGGGGTGCTTATATGAGTTCTAACGCAATATGTTGCAATCCTGCTCTTGCTAAGGATGCATCCTGCAAGTTAGGAGAGGTTATCATCCGCCAAGATTCTGATAATCCAGACTGGCCAAAAAGGCTGCAAACTTCCTTTCAGGGAAAAAATGAAGAGGCTATCATGAATCTTCAAACTGTGGAGATAAATAAAACAGGAATGTACTATCTGTACTTTGTGTTTTGTGATCCAGAACTCAAGGGCACCTTAATCAGTGGTAGAACTGTGTGGAGAAATCCGGAAGGTTATCTACCAGGGAAGATGGCCCCGTTGATGACATTTTATGGTTTAATGTCTCTAGCATACCTTGCTCTTGGTCTATTATGGTTTCTGCGATTTGTACAACGTTGGAAAGATATAATACAATTGCATTACCAAATCACTGCTGTGATTGGTCTGGGAATGTGTGAAATGGCTCTTTGGTACTTTGAATATGCAAACTTCAATGACTCTGGAAGTAGACCAATGGGAATTACGCTTTGGGCAGTAACCTTCAGTGCCATAAAGAAAACTGTCTCTCGTCTTCTTCTCCTAGTGGTTTCAATGGGTTACGGTGTTATGAGGCCCACTCTAGGAGGCATAACCTCCAAAATAATACTTCTTGGCGCAGTTTATTTTGTGGCTTCAGAAGCCTTGGAGCTTGTTGAGCATTTGGGTAATATCAATGACTTTGCTGGAAAATCAAGACTCTTTTTGGTGCTACCAGTTGCACTTTTAGATGCATTCTTTATTATTTGGATCTTTTCGTCATTATCCAAGACTCTGGAGAAGCTTCAGGTAACGGTAACATTTTTTTCCTGCTCAGCGTGTTGCATACATTCTACCAACGAAATGTTATCTCTAAACTTGACCAAGTATGCAAACGTTCATCAATTTGGGGTATACTTGCATGCAGATTATAGAAGAGGGGTGGGCGTAGAGCACTTTGCTTCGTGATGGACATAGTTGTGCTACACGAAATAACTACTAATACTTAGAAAATAACTTGTTTTTTCTGGATGCTTTCTTAATCCTGTTTCTTGGTTTAAATCTAGATGCGGAGAAGCATGGCCAAACTTGAGCTCTACCGAAAGTTTACCAATGCTCTAGCAGTATCCGTTCTTCTTTCAGTTGCTTGGATTGGCTATGAAGTAGAATCTCTCTCTCTCTCTCTCTCTCTCTCTCTCTCTCTCTCATAACATGAGACCTTACACACTTTGTCACCTTTGCTTTACTGACAAGTGACACCAAGCAAGCTTTAATAACCTGCAAAATCTGGATATTTTTCATGTGAAATCTGGAGGGCCAATGGTTGGAAACTATGAAGCATGGATGCCAACATGCCCAAAAGTAAAATCTCAGAAGAGTTGGACACAGATATGTTCGAAAGAATTCAATCAAAATACTTTAAAATTATACATTTATATCTTTACCTTTTTGTATCCTTTTTTTGTATTATTTTATTTTTCAATAAAGTGAGGGTTGCATTTAGTATTACTAGTGTCGATGAATAATTATGTTAATGTATCTAAAATGCTCATAATAGATATGAAATCAATTTGACATGAAGTTCATATTAACTCATCTGTTCTACAGACTTTCTTGATAATTGATTTTTTTCCCTAATTTTGTCAAAATTTACAAATGGGACTTGTCAATGTTCTTGACATTTCAGATTGCTTCTGTAGCGTGTCAGAAACTGGAAAACATATAGGAAGTATAGGCGGCACCACCTGGTGTGTCCATGTCTTGTGTGTCAGAATTAAAGTTTATTATGCAAAATATGACATGCCAGTTTAACCCTGTGGCTTCTTGAGCGCGTGTCTGAGCCTGTTGGTGTCCAATGTGTGTTGGAGTTCCATGCTTCATAGGTTTGAAAGTATTTGCCAAATTATTTAATTCACAAGCTTTTCCATTTTTCCATACCGTGTCCTCATTGATTATTAAAGCTCACTAACCCACTACCACTGATTCAGACGTGTAGCAAAAAAGAGAGTATATATTTTATTTTTTATTCTGTCAACACTGTAGGTGAAAAACTTGTGACTCTTTTTTCACTGGTACAGTTGTACTTCAATGCAAGCGACCCCCTGAGCGAATTGTGGCGAAGAGCCTGGATCATCCCAGCTTTCTGGACATTGCTTGCATACTTACTATTGGTGGTTATATGCATTCTCTTGGCTCCTTCACATAACCCAACGAGGTAAATCCATTTCTATACTAATGGGACCTATAAAAGTGCGAATTACTTTAGATGTTTCTTCTGTATGTTAAAGACTTGCAGCTTAAGTACCCTCAGTTGTATACACGAATCTAACTTTCATGTCAGTAAAAGAAACCAACAAATCACACCATAATTAGAAACTTCTGGTAAAACTTCTCCTATCACATGACCTAACACAGTACATTAGATAATCTAGGAATTTTCTTACCTATAATGGGCACTATCTGGTTAGAATACTCTAATAGACTCTTGCTGTCATTCCAGCAGTCTTGATTTATTGCAATATTGTCCAGCAATACAGTAAGTTTCGTGCGTTATTGTTACGCTTAAACGAACTATGAATTAATTCATCCATGTCAAATGACGAAATAACCACAAACGTGATACTGGAGAGTATTGGTCAAGTAATAAGATTAACTCAATAATTATGACCTAAAGCTTTAATTTAATTATTAGAGAATTTATTGCTATTCTTTATGTGATAAATTTAATTCAATTAACAAGCATAAATTCCAAAGGGAAAAAATAAATCACTGATTGTCATCACTATAGAATCGGGACACGCTACTTTGATTTTATTTTTATTTTTTTTCAAAAATTGATCTTCTTGCACTAAAATTCTCTTGATTGACTAAGTTCACTTTCATGCTATAGACTTTGTTTTTCGTTCAAATTTATTGTTCTCTGAATTATTTGCTAATAACTATATTTGAACCAAAAGGTTCGATTAATGGCCTAATAAAATGTCATAATCATTCTCATTCAATAAACTGTATTTGAACAAGATAATAAACATTAGTTAAAAGATGATAAATTGATAAGTTGTCGATATTTATATGAAATTCTTGAAGAATTCTGTATAACCTTTTAAATTATTGTATAAAAAATCTTTATTTACTTTCAAAATAATTTGATGATTGATGTATAGCTAGTAACAAAATTTTGATTAGTGCTAAATTAAATTTAAGTTATATAATTACTGCTAATATATTTAGTTTTTCAACTGGAGGAGCGGAGGGCAAGGATTGTAAGAAATGACTGTAAGGTATGGAAGCTTGTGAAGAGAGGATAAGGGTCTGGTATGGCCTAAGTTAGTCAAAGGCAGAGTACGGTGGTGAAACAGGTGTCAACATGTAAGAGGGAAAAAGCAGTTTGGTGGAGGGTGTGATGACTGGTATGAGTCTGGGTACTGTTAGCTAGATAGCAGGGGACGTTGGGGTGTGACTGGTCCTGCATGTGAGAGGAGATAGAGACGAGTCTGATTCGTTCTAAGAGGAGGAAGGAACAAGGAATAGGTAGGACTTTGATAATAAAAGACGACAGGCGACAGCTAAACTCTGAATAGTTTTACATCTCATTGTGATTAGTTTGTTTCAGTTTCTGATATAGTGTTTTAGCTATAAATTGGTGTAACAAATGGCCAATTTCGTATTTATTTCAAGTGAAGGTTTGCTTAAATTAAGCTAATGAAAATTGACCATATTGAATCAAATGATGCATTAAATTTCCATAAAACTCATTGTTCATTTATTCCTTTTTAAGTTTCAATTATTGTGTTACTATTTGTATGTCTTCTCAAGTTACCATATGATAAAAGAACTTTCCAATATGATAATGCAAAAATGTACGCAATAAGTCTTTTTCAAGAATTGTATTATACTTTTGAAATGTGTAAAACGAATATTCAAATTCCTTGACCTTGAGGGGTTGTTTAATTGGTCAGACCTTGGGTTTGCTCCCCAACGGTCACCGGTTCGAGTCCCTTTAAGGCCACTGAGGTGAGTACTCGACTGTAAATTTCAGGGCCCATGGGATTAGTCGATATGCGGGCAAGTTGGCCCGGACATCCACAGTTATAAAAAAAAAAATTCAAATTCCTTAAGAAACCTGAAATAGATTCCACAAGTATAATTTATTAGCTTGTGTAGATATTTTAGAGCTAAACAAGAAATGGTTAATGTTGTTGATTTTGATTTCTATAATCCCACGGGTGGACAGAACACAATAATGATGATATTGTTTTGAATTAACAACCTAAACTTATAACTAATCTGATTTCTAAACTAAGTGGTAGAGAAGCATTTATGAAACTCAAGAAAATGTAAGCACTAAGACCCTAAATTCCCATACATTCATCCATCTTAATGTCAATTCCACAATTTGACAACGTTTAGATGCAAAGATCAATGTTCCTACGTTGTTTAATAATCTCTCTGAAGTAGAATCAAACTTATCCTCATAGTAATGTCCTTATCTCGAATTCAAATATAGGAAGATGCATTAAATCACAATAGCATTCAATTAGATCGTACAAAGTATAAACAATTATCACTAACGTTATTAAGATCTTGCAAGGATTGCTACTTGTGCTAAAGTTCCATTCCTTCTCCTTATTGTCAATAGAAATCACAAATGTAATCAATTAGTGATTAATGAATTGAAAAGCATTAGACTTCTAATAGTCATTCAAACCAAATAATATTAAGCTTATGTTTGGTAGGGATTAGAATTTAGACTTTAATTTAAATCAAAGTGAACAATTAATTTTAACTACATTTATGGGACTTATAACTTTTCAACCACGCTTCTCATTAACTTTTATCAAAATCTACTAAAAATTTGATCTAAATCCCTACCAAATAGAGGCTGTGTTAAAATCCGGAATTTAATATGAAAACATTAAAACATTCAACGTTATCATAACAACCATACAAATAGCTAAGTATCATAAGATTATAAAAACACAATTCGAATTAATATAACATCGCTCGGAATTAAAGTTCGGGAAGAAGAGAATATGGGCTCTTGCCCTTAATTTAGTTTAGACGCGGCTTGATATTGTTAAAAAAAATAAAAACACCTTTTTAAATCAGCTATCACGAGAAGGGGTTCACAATTATCGCCGTCTCCCATTAGACTTCTTGAGGGATGGATAGACCTAGTTCAACTTGTTAACCAAGCTAAGCAGAAAAGCCCTATTCTATTGGCTTAAGATTCGTGAGAAAGATGGAAAACACTCTTGAATCTTAAATCTTTCAATGGTTCTTGAATTATTTTCTTTTATCTTTTTCTTCAAATTCCAAGAAAAGATGTATGAATTGATATAAGATAGGTGTTTTATATCAAAAGCTTGCAAGAAATATGGATATGTTGATCTCATATTGTAATGTCCCAATTTTCATATATCTTGAGGTGTTATAAAAATTCAATTTTCGCGGAAATGATAAAATAATATTCTTTAAATAAAAATAACTGAAATATTTATAATGAAAACATAATCACCAATTAATAATTGTTTTGAACAAATAAAATTGATTAATGATTTAAAGAAAAAAATGAACTTAATATTTTATCTCTTTGATCACACTTGGCAGTCCGCTGCACCATCCCGCCACAACTCCAATCGACCCGAACTAGCCTATAAAATTTTGTAAGAGAGTATTTTCAAAAACACCTAGTAACTAGTAAGATACGTGCAGTTTTCATAAACAATTATATACAATAAAATAACACTTCATACCACTCCTCTTATGGAGTATATCGGTGACCAAGTGACCCATCTTAGGTCATCTTAAATTCCGTTGGATTTCTTATCTCTTAATAAATAACTCGAAGGTCCACTGGCAATTCATGCATAAATTACTGAACATAAAAGTATAAGGAAACAAATCACTTGCACAAAAGTATCTTACCTTGATTGATCAAACGAGCTTTTGATATTTGCAGCTGCTGTGTAAAATTCTGTGGTAGTGAATTGTGGGACATTGTCACACTATTTATAGTAAAAAATAGTAGTTGAGTCATAGTATAATTGTGATGAAAAATCATGTTTATCACATTTGATAAAATATGAATTTCTAGTAAACCAACTACGAGGTGACATGTGTACAAAATACTTTAACAAATCACAATGTGACATGTGTACAAAAATACATATCACAACAAAAAAGATAGTTTTAATCATAATACGTGACAGTGACTTGACTTTAAATAGAATTATAAAAAAAAACATAAAATAATAATAATATTTATTCCCTCATCCATTCACACGTGATTATCCATAAAATTTAAAATTCAATAAAATAACTTAACTAAATTATAATTTAAGGCAAAATCTTTCGATCTCGATTACTTTGGCCTCACTTATCTAAATTAACTTTTTCTCGAGCCTAATTTACATGATTAAAAACGAGCTATATACTTTTAGTCGCTTTAACAATATCTAAAGATTTAGTCCAAAATTGAAGTTAATACATATAACACTTTAGTCCCTCAAATTTCAAAATAATAAAATATAATATATAGAACAAATAAATTTTTATTCTAAAATTTTCGGAGTGTTACACATATTGCTCTTCCTTTTGTAAGGAATAACGTCTATTGTGTCCAAGAGCCTCCTAAGCTTCCCCTTTGAATTGTAGATGAAGGATGGTATTTATAGCATAAGAATTATGTAAAAAATTATATCATAATTACATTCGAAGAAGAGGTTGAATTAAATTAAAAATTCAAGTCTTTGATGTCGAATTGGTGATCAAACTATATAATAAGATGTGATTGTAGTAGGTCATGACAATTAAGCCTTGTGATTGCAAGGCATTAGGGTTTTCCTTATTGCACTTTTGTCCCTAAATTTCCTTATTTGTACCTCTCAAGTCCCTTCCTAATTGCATCTTTAGTCCTTCATCTTTAAATCTTCACAATTTGGTCCCCATTCTCCACAATCATTCGTAGATGATCAGATGCACGTTTCAAAGGTTTGCAATTAAGTCCCCAAACTTTTCAAATGTTGGATTTCACTCCCAAAACTTGTAAATCTCTTCCAATTGCTCAATTAATGCTTCCATTTGATCATATGCAATCTTGTTGATGATCAATTGCTCTGAATAAACTCTAATTAAGCTTCAATTCCATCTTTTTTCATGCCATTGCATCCAAATGCACTCAAGTAAGTGATTTACCTACAATTAACATAATTAAACTTTAATTAGGTAGATATCCTTTCAATTAGTAATAAATAATCAATTATTGAAGCCCGAATAAGTGTATAAAACACTTATTAGTTAACATCAAATACCCATTCACTTTTATTATCTATCGTACATTTTTTCAAGTGAGTTACAGTTGTCAATTATTATCATGGAATATATTAGACCAAAAAATGACTACTCATGAACTAATTAATGGCAAGACCCACATGAAGAAATCTAATTAATTCGTTTTAACTAATATATTAGCATTATCCTACATTCTTCTCACTTGAAGAAAAGTCGTCCTCTAATTTGGTTGAAGAATATAAAATTAATCAATTTGGAGAAAAATACTCCAAAATTTGTCGTCACGTTGTGAGAATTCGAACCTAGCTTGGTTGTTTTGCAATCCTCCTAACATTATCGCAAGGATACATGCCACTACTACCATAGGTGGGGCCATTAGCTAAGGGCACTCTAGTATCAATTTTAGTGCACAAGCAGAATTAAAATACTTGAAACTAGAAGAAAGTTGAAAAACTCGAAAATTTTTAGAAAATTATTTATTGTATTGAATTAACGATTGAAAAGTGCACAAATCTTTTTGTTTATGTAGGCAAATTAATTACGTAATCTTAACAACATATGAAAACTAAATAATGTTATTAAAAGTAAGAAAAAATGTTGGGTTTACGTGCAAAATATTTTATTTTGTGACCATGTGGTTGAAAATGAGTGTGTAGAAAAAATAGTTTTCAAATAATGATTATCAAACAGGGACTTANTAAATAATGTTATTAAAAGTAAGAAAAAATGTTGGGTTTACGTGCAAAATATTTTATTTTGTGACCATGTGGTTGAAAATGAGTGTGTAGAAAAAATAGTTTTCAAATAATGATTATCAAACAGGGACTTAAGAATCTAAGATTAGTGTTTTGTTTTGATATAAACACAAATATCTTATAAAATGATGTCCTGTTAGATTATTACAACTACCAAAAGATTGATTTTATTTCCCCCAAATATACAGCTACCAAAAGATTAATTTTTTTCCCCTAATAACATGGTTCTTTAATTGCAATGCACATGCATTTTTCCAAGAATGTTTGTTATGGTTTTGCTTTCAGCCATAATATATTGGGCTTGTTTCAATTAGTTTTAGCTCCAAACCCGACATATGGTTGTTGAAGAAGATTCTTTTTTTTTTTTTTTTTT
>CAIGRS010086474.1:29362-42424 GCA_903798395.1 Fraxinus floribunda | reverse complement strand
TATATATATATATATATGCACGTGAGATAGGACCATCCCCTAAATCACGACATTTCAAATGCTGGTTGGGTTGGGTTGGGGCACACCTAGTGTCCTGGGTCTAAGGTGTTGATCGAGATGACGTGATTTGAGTGGATTGTCCAATTATTTTAAATATTTGTTTCATTGACATTTTTGAATATTTCTATTTCTATATTCTTTTCTCCTTTGGACGCTGTTTGTAGTAATGAACATAATGGAGTTGCGAAAACGATAAATGTAAAATTTACCAGGAATAAAGCTGATCCGTCGAAATCTTTGCAATGGTTGAACAGGAGTGGAAAAATTTGTGACTGACATGAGAAATCACAAAGTGGTAGTGACAGGGAAGATCAATCCACATAAAGTAATGAAGAAAGTGAAGAAGAAGACTGGGAAAAAAGTGGAAATTGTTGATATTGACAAAGAAGATGGGAAGAAAGAAGAAGGAGATTTAGCACTTGAAGAAAATGAAAAACAAATCACAAATTCTTTGATTTTCGATCGCTATTGCGAGAGTAGTGAACTTCATATGATGTTTAGTGATGAGAATGCAAATGCGTGTTCTATGATGTGAATATATTATATTATTCGATGATATTCAATACTCAGCATACCAAATATGCACTAAAAATAGGGATGGGTCAATTGAAACAAAGAAAATGAATTTATGGAGTCGACCCTCAACAAAGAAATGGTCTTGCCTAGAGGCAAAAGACTTTTGGCTGCTAAGACCACTAAATTGTCATTATTTACTCCTTCCGTCACTTCTTGTCCAACTTGCATGTGTTAAAACATGTTGTTAGCATTCATTATAAGTTAGGATCGAAGTCCTATATAAGAATTATATTACAACTTCCTTAGACGGAGTGAATTCAAAATTGTCTTTCATTCTAAAGCATAACTTGTAATGTATTCATACATTCGATATTCGTCCCAAAGCCTTGTCAAATGAATAAAAATAAGTATTCAAACACGTGTTAAAATTTGTGTTTCATATGTATGATTTTGGGTTGTTGGAGATGCTGATATTCTTTGTATTTTTGGGACCCATAAATATAAACATTTGTGATTTGGAGTTTCATATTTTCTTGATTTTCCCCTTGGAAATATTTTCCGCTGACAAGTTCATCCTTGCTGCACGCTCCTCTTTGTCTAAGGCACAATTTTTTGGTGCATTTAAGGAACATGACATGGAGTGCATAGAGTTGAAGAATTGAAGGCTCCAGTTTTTAAGGTTCAAGAATCTCTATATTCTCCTTTTTTTTAGTCTTGCAGATGTAATATTGTTCGTGCACCTTGTTTTTCTTTCTCATAGTTATATCGTGGATGATTTAACACAAAATCGGAAACTTTTATTTGGTTTTCGGGTTCTCTTTTACTAATGACAAGTTCGAGTCATTTGGTTGGTTGTTTGTAGGCATTACTTCACTATCTGAATGTCTTTTCCGAAGTGGAAGAATTCCAGTCTCAATTCAAAATGGTCGAAATCTGCGATGGCACACCTACTATCTGCTGCAGACCGATATGGACTTCAAAGACTCAAGTTACTTTGTGAGGCTAGAATTAGAGAACACATTGCCATCAAAACACTTTAGTAGCCTCTAGTTTGCTTTCGCAAAGCAGCGCAATTATTCTCAACTGAAGTCGGTGTTTATTGAGTTCATTGCAAAGCCTGAAAATATAAAAGGTACACTTTCATGGCATGTATTCTCTGTATTACTGAAATGTTCAGGACAATGTAGACAAGATTTTAATTCTTTTTGTTTCTTAATACTATCCAATTCACCTTATAAGTAGCGCCACCCTGCAGTTGACACGGACCGTCCATGCGGCGCCCAAGGGTTCTAGTGCTTCAACGCAGGGCCCAAGGTAGCCTTTCCCTCATATGGCCAACAAACCTGACATTCGACAATGTAAAATTAGGTCAAAGACACAATCATGAAATCTTGTCAGGCCACATGGATAGGGTGAGTTCGCTAGGTACTCACCCCTTCCCCCCAAAAGTGGGTAAAAAATGATATCGCCGAGCATTAATGAGCTTTCTCTGGATGCCTAGTCTTAGAAGCAGCTTGGAACATGTAATTTAGCCCCTGTTTGAAACCTATTTTGAGAAGTAGAGAAATTTTGAAATAGTGATTGATGTAAGAATGTGTGGTGGAAAAGTGATGAAAAGTTTTTGATTTGTGTATAATATTATTTTATTAGGAGAATGTGTGGTTGAAATGAAAAATGAGAATGAAAAATTAATGGGTGTCAAACGGGGGCTAAGGTTTTGGTCTAGATCTTGGAGGAGTTCTATGCATGTGCATTTCGTATTTCTATATTATAAAGATAGATCTATGTCATGCTGAGTTAACAGTTCCCTCACACATTCTGATATTTCCAAAAAAATTATTAGACATTGTGAAAAACATGAAGCCAATTCCGCCACTCGGGGTTTCATTGCTACATGTACTGGAAGATGTAAAGTAACTACATCATTAGCAACCATGTTCGAAAATCTTTCATTTCCTTCGATTGAAAACTGAATATCTGGACTTGTTTGGATTCAGCAGTGGTACAAACAGAAGGATTCGAGCACCTGACGAAGAGCTGTCCTCGATTATCACTGATTTGCTAGAATGATTATCACTGATTTGCTAAATGGGTCAAATGTTCAGACATTTCTATAGACATAATGAAACTAACCTTTGATTGCAGTGATTCAAAAAGGAGGGCAAGGCTAAGATCATAGCAACCTTATTGTGAATTCTATAATACAAACAGGAATTGAGATAGAAATATGATTTACATCCTTTTGCCACTCCGGTCCGTGCATTTACAAAATCCAGTTTCAGGTCGGCTTTATGATAATGCATCACAAATTTGCAAAATTCACAACCTTCCAATCTTCATTTCAGTTAGGGATTACTAAAGAGAAATGTAATAACACGGAGGAAAAACAAGAAGCACACGATTATAGAAAGACTAGATAACCACATTTTCATACAATTTCAAAGTAAAAGTTATCGTCAAATAAACGTTTCAGTAGTTATACAACTACGGGGACATTACGCTGATACAAATGAAAGCAGCAACATGGTTGATACAGCAAAACCTTATCTCAGACTATGAAAAGTCATTCCTGTGTCCAACCTGAGTTCACTTGGTCACAAATGATACAGGCACATGTACACGAGATCAGCCTTTTTAAGTCACGGGAGTAAAGAATGTCAACGTAGAAAACAAAAACAAGTGAATGTTACCAGTTCAACGCTTCCTCAGCTTCAGATCATTCTATAAGTCTTCCACTTCGATCTTGGATAACAGAAGAATAATCATGGATGAGAATCCATGCAGTCTTCTCATACTTGGAATCGTAGATTCATGTTAGTTGTGTATTTTGATTTTTTTGGAGCCCTCCTGATAGGAAAACAGGAATGCTAGTCTGTCACATAAGAGTTGAATTTACAGTAGACCAATTAATCATGGAAGAGCTCGGTTATGAGCCAACCATCAAGTTGTATCCATCCCAGTCTACCAGAGTCGTATCACGGTGTTAATACCACTGACTTCCTGACCCCCCTTGAGCAGCTGCTACTTTCCTAGCCATGTACATGTCAGGTTTCTGCTGGACCCCATTGGATCCTTCAGTACCATCTCCCCTTTCAATCTTACAGCCTGAGTACTTTCTTGGGTAAGATGAGCCGGGAACAATATACTGTGTTGGTATTGCTGGATTCCTAACCATTTTTCGATGTTCATTGGCCTCTGCTATGGCTGCTGCACTATTGTTGTAATGTAAAACAGAGCCAATGACCTTCCCGGGCCTTGCCACACCCCCTGCTGAGAAAACAAACAGCTATTAGAACTAAACCCAGAACTGCAAGGGTGCCTAACAAGTGCATGTGATGGCCTAGGAAATGTCTAACAATGTTGACTAAGCTTGTTTGAGTGGGCTTATTTGCTTTTTCAGTTTTTTCTAAGCAAATTAGTATGGGGTCGCAGCAAATAAGCTCTGCGATTTTTAGATCAAACGTGAGAAAACCATGCATATCAACTTCTTGTATTAAATTCACCTTTTACCTCCTCAGTAGGAGCATATAGCGCTCTGTTCGGGTGACTAACTATTGAAAAGCTCTATTCCTTCATTTCATGGTAACATACATAGGCACTCAAACAAGAAACTCAGAAATATGTCTATTGATTACACAATAAAAGAACAGCAAAAAATGCCCATATTGAGTTTATATTCAGTGTAAATATGAAACCTGGGATGTTTTGAGGAACTTGGGGAGGAAACCTTGGAAGTCCAGACATCCGGTCCACCTGTGGCTTCTCAACTTCTTTAATGGAACATTTGGATAGATCATTTGTGATATCAGCAGAATTCTGTGTCAAATTATCCGAATGTAATACACATGGCCTGCATGAGAGAATCTATCAGTCTCCACTTATGGTAAAATATGTAATAACTGGCAATTCCACCTTATTCAACTGTAACACATATCAAGGATATAGAAACAGCTAAACACTTATTGAAGTTTACCTGGGCAATGATGATGAATGCTGCCTCTCAGGTGGAGCAGTAGTCCCATTTCCGTAGTGCTCTTCCAGAGACGCAAATTGCTTCTTAAATTTGTCGACAGCACTGGGAATGAAAAGGAGGCAAAAAGATTAAAAACCATGTAAAAAAGGGCAAGACACAGTAACTTGATGGTTTAGGACCCTAATTGGCAGATACGTGCGATCAAACATGCTACAAGGGTGAACGCAATGAAGCTAACTAGAAGAGGAAAAAGAAAAGACAGAGAAGCGAAGCGAAGCAAAATGGGATAATCAAAAGGAGTTGCTTTAATTTCTGATGCATAGTTTAAAACAAAAATATAAATAAGTATGACATGGATGATGGATCCCAATTCACCACGAATTTTGTAAACGTAATGCGAAAGTACATACAAAAAAAAATAAAAAATTGAAAGAAGTGTTCTACAGTTATCTAAACATCTTATTATGACTCCAACTTCACTATAAATGAGAGCTTATACTTGGTGGTTAAGTTCTAAAATTGTAGCTTGCTCAAACAGATTCAATGAATGA
Source organism: Fraxinus floribunda (assembly GCA_903798395.1). NCBI lineage: Eukaryota > Viridiplantae > Streptophyta > Magnoliopsida > Lamiales > Oleaceae > Fraxinus > Fraxinus floribunda. The sequence goes on along the minus strand of CAIGRS010086474.1, from coordinate 37,324 downwards.
TATAAATCTAGTAAAATACCAATTGAAAGAATAAGTTCAATTGAAAGTTTTAATTCATCTATCATTATATATATTAGATCACAGTTGATATGGCTTGCTTTGTATGTAATCACAACCATCTATGTACAGATGCTATCAGTACACATTAATGCCTATTACATGAAGTAGGAGGACCAACTTTGTCTTCACAAGCTTAAATTTTAGTTCTCAACCTAGTTCCAGAGAAGAGGGACATGAGATTTCAATGGGTTACCAAATGTATTGGTTCCTTTTGAGCATTGGTACAAAGCCACAAACCTAGAAATCCAGACCTATACATAAAATAGGAAGATCTAGAACTTCATTACAGCTAAATTATTTCCCAACATATTCCTGAAGGATGACTATAAAAAGAGAGACATAAAAAGTTAATGCAATAAAATAGATATAAAAAAGAGTCATTGCTAATAAACATGTATAAATTGTATTCATATCATCTATTGACAATAATACCTTGGATACATGAAGCCTGTAGGTTCAGCTCCCTCTAAGAATTCTTTCAACATTTTAGGGTGATATTCAAGAATCTCTCGGTATATTAACTCTCTCACATCGTCCTTGGTTATCCTTCGTCTTTCAAACTCAAATTCCATTTTTGTCACCGGTTGTGCAGAAGGTTCTCTCTCAACTTTGGCCAGGTTCCTGAAGTATGGATCTGCAAGAGCCTGAAAGTTCACAACACCTTTTAGAGAGCAGGATTAAGAATGACAAGCTAATGTTATCACAAAACACATCTTATACCTCTTCTGCAGAAGGTCGGTCCTTAGGATCAAAGGCAAGCATCCTTTCTAATAAGCGTAAAGCAAGGGGGTCAGCATTTGGAAACTTATGAGAGAAAGGAATGGGCTTCTTCTTTCGCAAGCTGCTTAAGTATCTCCGGGCTTTTTCATTCCTTATCTGTCATACGAATTAATAGGTGAACAAACAAAAAAAAAAAGCCAACTAAACGTTTGAAGTTATGACTCTTCCCTGTAAAAAATCAACTATCACAAGCACACACCCTTGCAATGGTTTCTGGTGGCGGTGTACCCAACAGATCAGTCATGAGATCTAATTGATGAACCACATTTTTTCCCGGAAAAAGAGGTTTGCCTGTCAAAAGTTCAGCAAATATGCAACCAATGCTCCATATATCAATTGCAGGTGTGTACTGCAAAAAAGACAACAAATAACATGTTGGAATGAAATACATTTTCTGCACAGTGAAGGTAGGGAAATCAAATTCTTTCTACAAGTCGGTAATATGAGGAGAAAGGGGAAGCGATTTGTACCTTCGAGAAAAATGATCCACACAATTCAGGAGCCCGATACCATCTCGTTGCAACATAGTCCTACAACAATGTTAAAAATTTGCATGACAAATATCCCTAGTTTTTTCAAGATTATGTGATCTTTTATGCATAAAGGGCAACTGATTCAATCAGGCAAAGCATGAAAATGAAACGGTTCCCGAGAAATTAAAGAAAAGAAACATACTGTCCAAAATATAGCGGTAGGAGTGTCATTAAAGGCTACTCTTGCCAAGCCAAAGTCACAGATCTTTAGTTTGCAGTCAGCATTTGCTAAAATGTTTTTAGGCTTCAAATCACGGTGAAAAACATTTGCTGCAGAAAAGAAAGCATTTAAGAGAACCGATGAAACAATTGCTCCTACAATTTAAGAACTATTTGCAACAAGGATAATTTAGCATACATAATGTTTATAGAGGAGCATTAACTGTAATACAAATATAAAAAAGTGTCTATAACAAAATTGTAGCAATCAAAACCTGTGTGTATGTACTTCATGCCTCGAAGAAGCTGATAAAGAAAGAATTGGTAATGTTCGGGGGTCAAATCATCATTTGCTTTAATGACCTGGTGGAGATCAGATTCCATTAGTTCGAAAACTACATATATATCCTTGAATTCCCTTCTAGAAGGAGGCAGTAAAATATGCTTGATTTCCACAATGTCTGGATGACGAAGAAGCCTTAGAAGTTTAATCTCCCGAAGTATACGTGTTGCATCAGAGACGTGCTCAAAGATGTCATTAATCTTTTTAATTGCAACTTTTTCCCCAAGATGAGTGTCATATGCAGAGCAGACAACACCATAACTACCTTTACCAATCACTTCCTCAATTCTATATCTGCTTCCTTCACCATATTGTGTGAAGAAATCTACATCCACAGACCCCTGCACCATCACATAATGATATACCATTATATTATCCTTTCGTAATTTACAATGTCGGTTCAAAAACATGTAACATGACTAGAATTTAATTTAAGATATCTGTCAATATTGAAAAAGTAACCATTCCCCAAACCAGTCTATATTAACATCAGAACCCAACTTCTTAATGACAAGAAAAGCAAAGAAAAGTTTCACTATTTTCGACATCTGACTCATTTACTTTTATTTTACTTTTACTTGTTATATATGTTTAAACCTTACAGATCCACCTTGTAACACCATTTTCCAATGAAACTGAACAATTTTATTTTTCAGCCAGGTAGAGATACAATGGGATTGGGAACCCATTTTTCAACTTTCTCTACTAAACTTAATCCTTTACAAAATCCAATTTAACAATATTCTTCACGGCCTAGCAATGCAAAGAAAAAAAAAAGATGACAAAACTTGGTCAATCATTAAAATTTACAGAAGATTTGAATAATTTCTCACCAAAGTCAATGCACCTATAATGTTGCTAAAATCAGTGATCTAAGAATGTCCTCAAGGGAAAAAGCTCAGTGAAAAAACCTGCAACCAGACAACTAAAACATAGAACTACCTAACAAACTTACAACAAATACACATTTATTCCCTAATTCGCTGCAACTCTTACATCCAAAGGGAAATAAAATCAATCCTGATATCTGAAAATCACAAATCTAATCTTCAAATAAAATGATTTTTTCTAGTGGGATCTAAGCTTGAAAATTAAGTACAAACGTCAGGAATCCCAACTATTATTCCTAACTTACATTAAGAAACTATTCCCATAATACAAAATAGCACTTATATTTATATTAGATACTACGTGAATAATTGAAGAATTAATACCTTTTTTCTCTGATCAGGCTGCATATTTATCCAGAAAGCATCTAAACAATGAATCAATATTAGCAACAAACAAAGGTTAGATCGAAACACTGCCACAAATGTTGACTTTCCAACTCAAGACTCAAACTTTTTTGGATCAAAAAACCTATGAAACTTCAGAAACCCTAAACTAGATAAATTAAAACAAAACTCAATTTCAAGTTAGAGCCTTCGATTTGATGCCAAGCACAAAAGGGATTGTTCAAGAAATGTAAACAACTTATTTTTATAATTATAAATGGAATCTTTGATGGGTTACAGAACAACGAGTTAAAAGATTTTCCAAAAATATAGCTGGAAAATGGGATTTTTCCTATATATTTGGCGATGAAATCTAGCCTAAACGTTCATCCAAAAACAGAATGAGAAGTTGGAGAGAGAGAGAGAACATGTATGTATGGCTATAGCTTTAGATCTAGAGAAAGAGATGGGAGAACTTTGTGTGGGTTGCCGCTTCAACTTGAGGAGGAAAAAAATGGCTAAAGAAAAAAATCTAAATTCTTATGATATATAAACACCAGAAAGTGATTTGTTCATAAATAAGAGGCTGGAGAAATAGATTTTGTAAAATAATATGGCCTTGTTTGACCACATTATTATTTTATTAAAATGAAAAATATGATCATTATTCATCACATTAAACATTTAGAGTGTGTTTGATGCACATTAAAATGAGAGAATGCATTTTTTTGAAGTGATGTGATGAGAAATATGTGGTTGAAAAAGAAGGAAAAGTTATTGATGTGATAGAAAATATTATTTTATTCAAGAATTGTAGGGATTTTTTTGGAGGAATAATTGATTTTGAATAATGATATGATGCGAAATGTGTGGTTGAAAAAGAAGAAAAAGTTATTGATGTGATAGAAAATATTATTTTATTCAAGAATGTGTGGTTGAAAATGAGTAAAAAAATGAGAATGAAAAAAGGAAAATTTCACTTGTACAGAACTATTCCTTCGGTTAAAATGACAGATTACTCACATGGGGGTGAGCCCCATGTGAATAAAATATTATTATAAAAAATGGGGCCCACCCCCATGTGTCTATTCTGGTTTTTTTACAGAAACAAAATTTCTGTAACTACAGCTTTGTTCATGAAAAAAATAATGTGGGACAAACATGGGCTTAAATTTAAATTTTCTATTTTTTGTATGGACCCCAATAACGATCATATTTTCCATTCTCATTCAACAATAATTTAGCTCAAACATGAGCTATATATCTAAAATGTGTTGTTAAAAAGTAATAAAAAAATAATTTCACGTGTAAAATTATTTATTAAAAAAATTATGATTGAAAATAAATTTAAAGAAAAAAATATATTAAAAATTAAAATGGGAGCCTGTTTTCTTTACCATTTCCAAGTCATTTTTTATCTTCGATTTTTTAAAACAGTGAAAATGTGTTCTCTTTTCTATTTTTGAAAACGCGTTTTTGAAAACAAGTTAAAAGATTAAGAAGAAAACTCAAAACGACAAAATTGTTGTTTTATGTGTTTTCAATTATAATCAAGTCAAAATTTTTGAAAAGCATTTGAGTGTTTTCAAAATAATTTTTCAAAATATCAAAAAGAACACATTTTCAACAATTTTAAAATGGACACTCAAAATACAAAAAATTCAAAATGAATTCAAAACTTATGCCCCGTTCAGTAGGGATTAAAATCCAATTAAAATTAAAAATATGATCGTTATTGGGTCTCACTCGTCTAATAAAAGTCAATAATAACAGTTAGTTTTTCAATTTTAATCCAATTTTAAACAGACCCTTAAAACACAAAACTGAAGTACAGACAGAACAACCCCTACTTTTTGAAGTCTTTATTCTACAAGTTTATCCAATTTTTTTATCTTTTCTTGATAATTATAGCAAGTCAAAATCTTTCCTCATTACAGCTGTTAGGCTAAGCTTGGAACCTTTCTTATAAGCGAAAAGGAAGTTTCGAAATAAATAAATTGTTTTACATTAAATAATATTCCTCTAATTTGATATCGGTAACATAATTTTTTTTAATGAGCCTACAACTTTAAGCGATAATTAATTTAAAAATATGGTAGATTTTCCAAACATGTTAGAGACTAAAATTTATTTAAAAATAATTATATTTTTTAAGATTTTCCAAACATGTCAACAAAAATTAATAAATTGTATATAAAAAATACAAATAATGTATTTTAAAATTGACAATATCAATGGATTCTTGTTTCTTTCAACAATGACAGTTCTATAATGATTTATAATCTTAAGTTTTAGTGATATGAGACTCGACGTGATCAAGCCCTTGTTTGGTACAAATGTTTAATTTTATTTTTTTTCATAAAACATATATTATTCTTAAAAAAGTCTACATCAAATAGACTCTAAATAAAGATATGGGTACAGAAAAATTAGTGTGTGTTTGAATCTCATTTTAATGATAATAGAATTTTTTGAAATGGTGGTTGATGGGAGAATGTGTGATGGAAAAGTGATGAAAAGTTTTAAATTTTTCTGTAATTTTTTTTTTTGGTACCCAGGTATCCCAATTTAGCCAAACTAATTTCCTGAACCACCAGCCACCGACCCCTCTATAACTGGCGGAGGTAAATCGCGGGTTATGCCCAAGTTGACCAGGGTTCGAGTACCATTTATACTCCGGCCTCCAAGAGAGCCTTCCTCCATGGTTATATTGATTATTACATTACTCAACTACTCCAACCAGAAATCGAACTCCCCACGCTGAGGTTGCAAGTCCAGCAATACCCTTCATTTGCCAACTTGGATGTGCCCCGGGAGGCTTTTGTGTAATATTATTTTATTTGGAGAATGTGTGATTGAAAAGAAAGAAAAAAAATAAAAAATAAAAATGAGAATAAGAAATAAATGATTGTCAAACATGAGCTTAGTTTGACATGTCTCTCTTGAATGCAATTAATTAGGCTTTATTCATCCTTTTTGGAGACTGCAAATTAGCTATAAATGCTTGAGGACCTCTTTTATAGGCTCCAATGAGTGATTTAATAGACCAACTATCATAGACATAAAGGGGTCTAACATTTGTGTTCGTAGGTAATGCTTGCGCACAAGTTTGACGCACGTGCTACGTCAATCCTTGATTTGCACCTTTTGTGTGCATCAATATAGAAAACATCTATGTTATATATGATTATTTACACCTTAAGAAAATATGATTATATATAAGTGGTTATTGCACTATCATTTGTCGTATGTGGGACAAGCTACAATTGCGTTCTTTCCAATACCTAAACCAGTTCCAATGGTTACACTTTAACTTCAATTTTTGATTCACACGAACATCGTTTTGTGCAAGTAAATATATATCAAAATTATGCCAAAATTCCAACAAACAATTATACTAATTTTATTGAATTAATCTACTTGCACACCGAGGTGTCCATCGGGGTGTCCGGCGGCCCCCTATTGGAGGGAGTGCCGGCAGGGGCCGGCACACCCTCCAATAGGGGGCCGCCTGGTGTCCATTATGGACACCCCGATGAACACCTCGGTGTACTAGTAGACTCACTGAATTTTATTTGCTTGGCCAAACCTTCTCTTAGTTTAAGAGCAATCCCAATAGTAAGATTGGGATTATATATGTAGAACAATCATAATGTTTTGTAAGATTTAATTGGATTATATTAATTTCCAAGCAAATCTACGCGCTTTTGTACAAAGTAAAAGTAAAACACAGTGGATCCACCACTAATTCAAGGTTGGAATTTTGTCAATATAAGTATTTACAACTTTTTGGTACACGTGTCAATTATTCGTCACTTTATAAAGAATAGGAAAATTGTGCAACATGAACAAAATATTCAGAAACGAGAAAAATAAAAAGATCGACACAAAGAAATTTAAGTGATTTGATAACGCGTTTGTGTTCAATTCGCAACGCAAATAATCTATTAAGGTCAAATAGAATTACACAAAATTATTTATATATAACTTTAATTCTAACGTTATCTTCACAATATCGACCGACCAACTTAACTAACACGTACGTAAAATATGAGACACCTAATCAGCTAGGAAACAAAGTCAACATAGCCTACTTCAATAAATTTCCAAGTTGCATAAGCATCGCCACTAATTAAGTGATATGCATACCACTACTTTTTTTTTTTTTTTTCATTTTTACTTATTTATTAATATTCACCACTGTCGCACTGACTTTTTGGAGAAGTTGTCCAATTGTTTTTAATGACTATCACTCTCAAAGTCGACTTCTTGCAGGCATGTCCACAGACGTTACTAAATTGATTAGGAAGCTGTCAACATTAATTAAGGGCATGTTTGTCTTTAGGGGCGGAGCCATGATTTAATGATACAGAGGGCAAAAATTTGAACAGTGAACTACTGGACTTAAATAGTGGAAAAACAATTGACGATAACCATTTTTATTTTTATTTTTTTAGTTTTTATTTTTTAGAAGTTGGGCTTGGACAAGGAAGGGCTGTAACCCACCCTTCCCTCCGCCACTGTTTGTCTCCCATTTTGGGAGAAGAAATAGAATTTTGAATAGTATTTTTTGGAGAATGTGTGGTTGAAAAGTAAAGTAATTTTATTGGTTTATGTGTAGAATATTTTAGGGCCCATTCGATAGAGATTAAAATCGGATTAAAATTGAAAAATTAACCGTTATTGTTGACTTTTATTAGACGAGTGAGACCCAATAACGACTATATTTTCAATTTTAATTGGATTTTAATCCCTACCGACGGGGCCTTATTGATTGAATATGTGACGGGGATTGTTTAATGTAGCAAACAATATTTGAAAAAATGGATGAAGCTAAAACTCTTTTTTTTTTTTTTTTTTTTTTTTTTTTTTT
>CAIGRS010086474.1:0-29329 GCA_903798395.1 Fraxinus floribunda | reverse complement strand
TTTTTTTTTTTTTTTTTTTTTTTTTTTTTTTTTTTAAATGTCACCCCCATTATTATTATAATATGTAAAGTTTATCATGCTAGCTAACTCAATCATTAGTATCATGTTAATCAGATGTCTAATCTAATGTTTCATTACAAAAGTCTGATTGAGAAAAATGGGACCCATAATTAATGAACACAAATAAAATGTAATAAATAAGGAATGAAATCAAAATCCAATGAAATAATTTATGAAAAGCCAAGAGGGACAAGATTTTCCATTTGCATGTGCCCGTGTCGTTGGCACAGTTTGGCATCAAAGTGTGTTGTAATATTATATTAAAAATTGTTGCACTCTAGGAAATTGAGGTCTTATAAGAGTCGTTTGGAGATGAAGGGACCAAATAATTAGGAATGGGACTTGAGATGAACCGTTCACCTCATAGTAAGTATGGACCATTCGACTCATTTGAAAGCAAGTTATGGGATAAGTCGAGTCCAAAATATTCCGTGCAAGACGATCGCCGGCTCGCAAGCCCTGATATGGTTCACCATACGTGTTGCAAAATCAACCATCTATGCGTTAAGTGGATTCTTCTGCAGCTAATTTGCAAGTGCCATCAAATCATATTCTGGCTATTGTTTCACTGTCTAAGCCCTTGTTTGAGCCCTATTTTTAGAAAAAAAAAAAAAAAAAGTGTTTTGAAATAATAATTCTTTTGGAGAATGTGTAGTTAAAAATAAGGAAAAATTTTCGATTTACGTGTAAAATTATTTGTTAGAGAATGTGTGATTAAAAATAAGTTTTGAAAAAATGAGTTTTTGAACAAATGAAGCCCAAACATAGGCTAAATTTCAATTTGTGTTTTTTTTAGAATATAAATATATAATATTGATTTTTTCTCATAAGGAGAACCGAACCCAAAAACTTTCAAGCAAGTTAGTTGGTGCTTGGCTCGTTCCAAAGCAAGAACAAACTAGCCATCCTGATGGATGGAGTTAAGCCCACGGATGGCCATCGATATTTAAGAACGTACGTAAAATTAATATTTGACAAATGATTTTACACAATGAAATAATTGTACTATTTATATTGTTCATAAAATTGTGTCAATTATGACATCTGTATTAATGTGACGTGTGAAATTGTGGCTGGATTAAATGTGTGACGTATAAATGAGATACAATAATTATGTCTTCTACAATTTATGCACGTGACATCTTACAAAGACTGTAAAGAAGGAAAAGAAAGTGTCTATCTTCAAATAATATTGAAGCAGTAAGAATTTCATTTTGTGTAATTTGAATTTCAAAATTTTTAAAACATATATACATTATCACAATCAACGGAATTGGAGACTGTTAGCATGAGAGATTTTGTCAACTCTCAAGATTGGAAAATCATAATTATAGGATTCTACAATTAGTGAGAATATTTTGTTACTCATTATATGTAAATTACCTAGAATATACTTTACGTTTCTGTAGCTAGTACTTGTATATATATTTACCTCATAAGAGAAGAAGAATAAGAAAAAGTAGTGATTATTCACCAAATCCTTCCAACTCGTCATGGCATCAGAGCGTACATATAATCAAAAACTGCACTAAATTCTTATTATTTTTCTGAATCTAAATGGCAGTCTCAAACCATAACCCCCACTATCATGAATTCACCAAATTCAATTATTCCAGCCACCACTAATTATAGCCCCCCACCACCAATTATAGTCCAATAGGACAATTCAAGTTTCCCCAAATGTGTTATTCTTGATGAAACAAATTTCCCATTACGGTCACAATTGATGGAGATGTACATCGGAGAACGGAACAAAATTGGATTTTTTACTAGAGAAATGGTGACACCAGCACCCAACGATCCTTGCTACGTAATGTGGATTACCGACAATCACAAAGTTAAGAGTTGGCTCATTGATTCAATGAGTCCTCATCTGATGCAGCGGTTTATCCGACTGGCCACTGTCAAGGAGATATGGGAGGCTGTTGCGAAAACTTTCTACGATGGATCGGATGAAACCTGTTTATTTGAATTGAACCAAAAGTCTTTCACCACAATGCAGGATGGTCGACCTTAGTCTACTTACTATAATGAATTGGTTGAATTTTTTTAGGAAACTGATCATCGAACAAACGTACATGAAAGATCTGTTGAAAGGGTTGTACATATGCACTCTATGATGGCTAGGCTGCAAGTCCATATATTCCATAGTGGACTTGATTCAAAATTTGATCAGATCCGCGACGAGATTCTACGGAAGGATCCAAAGCTGGATTTGGAAAGCAATATGCATATGCAAGGAGAGAAGCACAATAAAGACAGATCATGGGAAGTTTTCGGCCAGTTCCTGAAAGCTCAGCCATGATGGCACATCGAAGCATCGATTTTACAAAGGGGCAAAATATCCACCCTCAGGGAAAACTAACCATTTTGTTTGTAGCCATTGTGGTGAAACAGAACACTCAAAACAACGATGCTATGAGATCATCAGCTATCCGAATTGGTCGAATTTCTCAAAGAAGCCGAGAAAAAACATTACTCGCAAAGCTGCAATAGCCACACAAGGGGATATCCAGTCACAACCTACTGCCAACGTGGTTGAATAAAATATCTCCACCCGGTAATGTAGATACATTTTCCTCCACTTCTAAGAACAGTACTTGGATTATTGATATAGGAGCATCCGATCATATGACTAGAGATCTTAGCAATTTACAAATTGTTCACCCATCCTCTCAATATGTGATCTCCACTGCAAATGGAAGTACTTGTCTTATCACGGGGGAGGGATCCGTTGTATTGTCCAAAACTTTGACACTTGATACTGTATTGGTTGTTCCTACGTTGGAGTATAATCTTTTGTCTGTTAGTCAAATCACATCGTCTCTTCAATGTACTGTAACTTTTTTGCCTTCATTTTGTGTTTTTCAAGACATTTTGACCCCGAAGACTCTTGGTTATGGTGTTAAACGGGACAAGCTCTACCACTTGGAATTGACTGAGGATGGGAAACATCAATTCGGCCGTGCATTTAATACAAGTGGAATTGACAAGGTTCGAGCAAATATATAGCTATGGCATTAGAGACTAGGACATATTTCTTTTGGTTACCTTAAGAATCTTCGAACAAATTTGTTTTCTAATTTAGATGTTTCAAATTTTCGTTGTAATGTATGTGAATTGGCAAAAAGTCACCGGATTCTTTATTTGCCAAGTTTGAATAAATGCGCTGAACCTTTTATTGTTATATACTCTGATTTTTGGGGGCCTGCAAAGGTTCCATCAATTTCATAGGCTTGTTACTTTCATAGATGAATGCACTCAGTTCACATGGGTGTCCTTGCTCCATAAAATGAGTGATGCATGTACAGCTTTCCAAGAATTCTATAACATGGTACGTACACAGTATCATCGGTAAATTCGGATTTGGCAATCCGCCAATACTATGGAATTTGTTGATGCTTCATTTGGCGATTATCTTAGCCAATGGGGGATACGACACCATACTTCATGTACATACACACCACAACAGAATGGTCTAGCCGAAAGAAAGAATAGGCAAATTATGGAGGTAGTACGTGCATCTCTCTTTAGGATGAACGTGCCACGATTTTATTGGGGAGAAGTAGTTAAATCAGTTGTTTACCTTATCAATCGAGTTCCTTCTCGAGTTATTGGATTTCAAACCCCTCAACAAAAGTTGCAGTCTTTCCGCCCTCTCTCACATATACCAAACTTTGAACCAAGAGTGTTTAGGTGTACAGTATATGTTCATATCCCAAAAGTCTTACAAGGTAAATTGGATCCTTGTACGAAACGTTGTGTTTTTGTTGGATATTTATATTTTCAGAAGGGCTATAGATGTTATGACCCCCAAAATAAGAAGTTGTGTGTCACCTTAGATGTCTCCTTCCGTGAGACCGAACCATACTACGCATGAGGTGTTTCGAGCTCATCTCTTCAGGGGGAGAACTTGAATGAAGAGTCTGAACTTTTCCAAAGAGACGGTGGAATTTCTAAAGGTGAGGCAGAGTTTTTAGAGCTGGAGGCCATGGAGGAAAGATTGAATACACATCAACATATTATTGATCAATCCACTAGTTCTCGATTCGATTTAGAGGTTCCAGGTCTGCCAAGCTTACCGGAGAATGATCAGCAATGGAAGGTGATGAAGATGTCTTAAAAGAACCCGTATTAACACCATTAACTAAGGAGCTTCCCTAGAATGTTCAAGATAATACTACACACCAGGTAATGTTTTATTCTCCTTCAAATGAGAAGGAATACTCTGAGGGTTATCCTCATTCTTCTCGTTTTCCACCAAGATCGAATAGAGGTATCCCAAAGAAACAATATGAACCTAATCTTAAAGCTAATGTTAAATATCCTATTAACAATTATATCTCTACTAATAGATTATCGGATTCATATGCTCTAACTGTCGATCAATTGTCCAAAGTATTTATTCCTAGTAGTGTACAGGATGCATTAGCAGATCAAAAGTGGAAGAAGGCAATGAATGAAGAGATGTAAGCTCTGCAAAAGAACTTAACTTGGGAAATGGTTCCACTACCAAAAGGGAAGAAGACAATCGGTTGCAAATGGGTGTAAACTGTGAAGCTTAAAGCTGATGGAAGCATCGAAAGATATAAAGCAAGGCTAGTGGCAAAAGGTTACATGCAGAAATATGGAGTTGATTACGAGGAGACCTTCGCACCAGTAGCTAAGCTCAATACTATTTACATACTCATATCAGTAGAGGCAAATTGAGATTGGCCTCTACGATAGTTCGACGTAAAGAATGCCTTTCTAAATGGTGACTTGGAGGAAGAAGTATCCATGGAGATTCATCCAGGTGTTACACAAGGATCCATACATAAAGGCAATGTATGCAAGATGAAGAGGTCATTATATGGACTAAAACAATCGTCTAAAGCTTAGTTTGGAAGGTTTACGCAAGCAATGAAGTCATTTGGTTATAGGCAAAGTAACTCTGACCATACTTTGTTTATTAAACACAAAAAAGGGAATGTAACAGCATTGATCGTGTATGTAGATGATATGGTCTTGACCGGTAATGATATTGAAGAAATGGAGAAGTTGCAAAAATATTTGGCCACCAAGTTCGAAATGAAAGACCTGGGACAACTATGATACTTCCTAGGTATTGAAGTATCTCGATCAAGACATGGAATCTCCCTTTCTCAACGAAAGTTGTGTTGGATTTGCTAACTGAAACCAGGATGTTATCCTGCAAGCCAACTGAAACACCGATGGAGATAAATCATCAACTTGGAATGTCTTCGGACCAGAATCTGGTAGATGTAGTTCGTTATCAATGACTATTGGGGAAGTTGATCTTTCTAACTCACATTAGGCCAGATATTGCATATGCTGTGAGTATAGTAAGCCAGTTTATGCAAGCTCCAAGTGAAGAACATATGAATGCAGTCTATAGAATCTTGCAGTATTTGAAAAATGCTCCAGGAAAAGGGTTATTGTACTAAAAAAATAAAGCACCCATCATTAAAGGTTACGCTGATTGGGCAGGAGATCAAACAACTAGGAAATCTACCTTGGGTTATCTCACATTTGTAGAAGGTAATCTTGTTACCTGGAGAAGTAAGAAGCAGAAGGTTGTTGCTCGTTCAAGTGCAGAAGCAAAGTTCCGAGGTATGGCACATGGTTTATGTGAGTTGCTATGGATTAAAGAAGTTCTAAAGGACCTTGGAATCGAGTGTTCGAAGCCTATGAGTTTATTTTGTGATAAGAAAACTGCAATTCAAACTGTACAAAATCTAGTACAACGCGATAGCTCTAAACATGTTTCAATTGATCGTCATTTTATTAGGGAAAAAATTGACCAGAAGATCATTTAGTTTCCATTTGTCAAGTCTGAGAGTCAGCTTGCTAATGTTCTCACAAAGGCAGTCTCAGGGAGGATATTTCATGCAATGATTGACAAGTTGGACATGATAGATATTTATACACCAACTAGAGGGAGAGTGTTAGCATGAGAGATTTTGTCAACTCTCGAGATTGAAAAATCATAATTATAGGATTCTACAATTAGTGAGAATATTTTATATATTTACCTTATAAAGAGAAGAAGAAAAGAAAAAGCAGTGATTATTTCTGATTCGTCGAGACAAAATAAAAACATTTACTAAACATATATTTTAAACAAAAATAAAAGTATCTGATTTGTTAATAAAAAAAGTTTGTTTGGAAAAAAGGGGTCGTGGGTTGCCAATGTAGGGTGACCTGACCTGACTCGCTAGATATTAAAGTGAATTGAATGGAATGGTTTAAGAATTTCCTCAACCCCCATCAACTACCTACAACTTCCGTTAACTTGCCTTGCACAACTATGGGAAAAAGATGGATGAAAATAGGTGAAATTTATGTGGAAAATTGCACCAAAAATGAAAAGGGCCTAGAATCATATTTTTGAGAAGAAAATTCACAAATCTTAGCAATTAGATTTTGGATAATGAATACCTTCCATTATGATCGAGATTGGAAAGATAGGAGTGCAAAAAAATGCAGATTTTGAGACATGAAACCGCAAGGTAATTCAACCAAGTAGATTTTGACATTTATCATTTTCAAGTAGGAATTTTGACTCGAAATTTATTTTCTAGAATGTTACAAAAAGATAATACCTGTTCTTTTATAATGAAAACTTAGAAGCGCTACAAAAATTATTTTGGATCAAAATGAAATTCAGCAAGTAGTATTCATATTGGACTCGATCAATATTGTAAACAAACGAATCCAAAATTCTCTTATCCATTAATTCTCATATTGGAAGGCCTGTATTATTAGTTTGATGAGGTTGGTTGTGCATAGTTCACAGAATAAGTACCAAATCATTACATATATATAAATTATTAAAGGGTGTTCTGATCCAATTATATATACGTTCAAAAGTTTTTTTGTTTGAGTATACATTATATTAGTTTTGAAACAGCTTAGCTACAGTTTTATCACTACAATATAAAAGAGGCAAAACACTTTGCACCACGTGTCGCGATTTCTCATCATCGTCAAAAATGTTTTTTTTTTCCTCAAGCATTTCCTCCACTTCTTCACGTAACACATCACATCTTCCATTTTCACATGCAATTAACTTCATCCATACCTCATCATTCATCAATCCACCACCATTAATTCACAAAAACCGAATTGTCGTGTCTATGGCTTCCCTTTCAATGCCTTCGTTACCCATTCTCTTCCATTGTTTACTCTAGAGTAACACCTCATTGAGAATGAGTTTTGTATTAGATTCTCCTCCTTTCTTAACGCCATTTACCTTCCACCCATAGAATTCTAATTTCCATCCCGATTTCGATTTCAAAACCCCACAAAAAATCGATTCTTCGTCGCCAATGAACTGAAAATTCATCCACTTCCCTTCGTTCACATTTCATCGTAATATTTGATGAGTACTCTAGAATTCCAATTTTTCTCGAAACTTCTTCTAATTTTAATGTCTTGTTAATTTTACTGATGTGTTTTTCTTTTTATGTAATAATTTAAAATGATTCCAGGAATGCAGAGCCGATAGTGCAATGGGTGTAGGATCCTTCTTATGTACCCAAGTGGAGCAACAAATGTGTGTTGTGTCGTGTGTAATACCATCACTTCTGTGTCCATCCAAGTAAATTTGAATTCGAAATTTCAGCGAAGCTATAATTTGTTTGGGTATTCCTTGGAAAATGTTGAATTCTTTTTGTTTTAAATGAAATATCATATAATTTGTTTGAATTTGATAGTTTTAAAATGCCAATAACTAAAAAAGGAAAAGAAATTATCTCTGTGCTGCACGGAGACATGATGTCTCTCCATGTGCACACGAAGATGTCTCTGTGCGACACGTAGAAGGTCTCCATGCAACACGGAGACATTTTTTTTTGATACAGTAAGATACATAATACATATTATTTTATTAGCCTAAAATTGTCCCGAAAGGTTGTGGAGAGAGAAATGAAATAAAATGGATAAATTGAAGAGGGTGTGTACACTTTTTTTTTTTTAAATCGAATTATATTTATAACTGTAAATTTGTTGCAATGTGTTAATTGAAAACTATATTGTAATAAGATTTATGTAAAATTCGTTTCCTATATTTCAATATGTAAAAATGATAAAGCATAATATCAATGTCTTATCACATTTTCTAAATGTGTCCACAAGCTTACGCAAGTTTAAATTTGACTTTTCACTTTTCGCCCTTACGAGTAAGGGGATGATTTTAAAATCACTTAAACACGCAAGGAAAATAATAAATTAAAAATCAAATTGAAGACATGATGAGGTTAGTGTAGAGGAAGAGACACTTGCGTATTTGGAACGTTTACATCGTCGGTGTTTGAAGAAAATGACGTAACTTTTGCATATAGTGTCCGTTTTGGGTCCATGACCCCATTCCTGAAAGCTCGCGACGATTCCCATTGAATTCATTTGTTAAGTCAAAACGGCACTTAATGTTTCTTATTTCATTATTTTCAATATTTATTTATTTTGTTTTGTAGCCTAGCCCATTAAGAGACTACTCACTAGTAGGTTATCTGTTGTTTTAGTATTTAAGACTCTAAAACGTCTTTTATGATTTTTTGGTTGTTCATGGAATAAGAAAAGCGATTGTTTTATTAAAGTGTAATCCGTTTGTTAGTGTGATCTACATCAAGACAGAATAAAATCGCTTCAATGGTGTTTACTCAAGTTGTTTGTTTTGGTAAGTAGTGGATGTCGAATGTGGAATTCGCACAACTTATTATAATGAGTTAGAGGGATGAGAAAATTAAATTATGATTAAAATTAAGAACGAAATTCGTATATTAAAATGTACTAATATTGAGAGAGTCTTATGCCTTCCTTTTTTAGTGAAATACTTACAAAAGTTTGAGTTAGATTGTGAATACGTATCTCTTCCATTTTCATTGAGTTTTCCCCTTTTTAAATAAGTTGCTTCCCATGGATACATCTTCAAATGCTTTATTTCATATTACCAAAGACGGAGTCCTACTATAGTATTTACTTTATGCTGTTCCATGATTACATGCGTTCAATTGAATTTCTTGAACTTCCTATATTGACAACACTTTGTTTATCTTGTTGGCTTTGCAGCATGTTACAGAGGGCTAGCATTACAACATTTCATCACTGCTTTTCCAGGTAAAAAATTTAGAGCATACAATACCAAAGAATCTTTTTCACTATAATTAAAGTAATATTTCTCGAAAATTATTTTCAGAAGTTAATGAGTTCATTTGTAATTTGGTAGCCCCTTCAATATGTACTTCAAAGTGTAAATTGTTTAGCATTTAATGCTCATGCAACTGTACGATATGCCATGATTATTTATGATCTATATATTTCTTTAACCTTAAGCAAACCAGACGTTTATGCACACATTCTTAGTCTTCAACTTTTTGCATGCATCGTATGCGGTACTATTATTCATTTTCATAATCCCTATGTTTTGGAGATTTCAATGTTTTGTTTTTTCTTTCGATTTCCTATTTGATTAATTTTATCCTTTATTGTCTTTGTAAAAGGGAATTCCTACATTTTTTTTATGTTTGTTTTAGTTATAACAAGAAAAAAAAATTATTCTCGTAATTTTTTGATGTTCCCGTGAAATTTTTCGATTTGGGTTAACTGAATCATTATCGAATTGAAAGAATTGAGTTGTTATGGTCTTCTTTATCTTTAATGGACTACATTGTATTTTTTAGCAGTTTTGTGAATATTGTCTATACTTAATCTATCCTTCAAAATGTGAGAAAGTAACGAAATTACATCTATAGTTATGGCGTGAATCTATTTGAGCCATGAGCCGAAGCATTATGGCCACAAGATACTATTTCCAAGAATCTTGTAGAAATACAGAGCACTGCAATAGTTTTTCAAGACATCAAGGAAATTATGAAGCAAAAACTTTCAAGGGAAACAATATTCTAACACGGGATCCTTGAATTCAAATAATACTATCAAATTGAAGAAAGACAATCACGTTCAAAACTCAAAGTGGGAGATGAATTCATATACTCTTGAAAAATTTCGTAGTGTCCAAGATAATCTGTCCGGTAGTAATTTCATTTGCTTGTCTTTCTTAATTAATCCATGCATATTCTTTGATATGAAAACTTCATTTTTCATCTGTATCAATCGTGCTTCCGTGGACCTTTTTCTATTAATATAAAGCTGGTAATTATCTTGATCATATCGAATCGTGCTTCTGTGGACCTTTTCTATTAATATAAAGCTAGTAATTATCTTGATCATATCGAATCCTAGGAGTCTTCTTCAACTTGTTGTTATGCATTATATCAAGTCCTCATTTTTCTATTAAAACTCAAAACATAAGCAGGAACTTTGACTGCAACAAAATGTAAAATATATTGTTTTGAATCAAATATTATCCCTCCCAGCGATTAAAATGATTTCTATGCATTTCATTTTAGTTTTGCTTTTAACCTAAAACTCATCTACAAAGTTTTTGGTCAACTGTCAATAGACCTTCAACTCAAGAATATCCCAATATTTATTGATTGTAAAGAAAACTTCTTTATAACTTCATTCATTCATCAACAGTGTTTTCATCTCGAAATTAATTAAAAACGCAAAATATATCATCAACATTCAGTACGAGAGCCCGGATCATATAAAAGGGAAAAAAAGGAAGCTTACCTGCTTTTGTTGGGTAGTGATCGTGGGAAGAATAACCTTGAAAAATCGAGCCGGTAAATCTGATATGTCTACCATCTTTGTATGTTATAATGCAAGTCTTCAAACAACAAAGTATGTGGCAGAAATGAAATGAAGTATCAATTGTAGAATTCTTTCCTTTGAAAACCCACAAAAGCTATGAAATAGGAGCTCCTCTGGGATGGGATGATGGGGCGTGGTTGAGGTTTCTGTATGTATAAAGCAAAATTGTGCAATGAAGGTACTACTGATAATGACATATTAAAGCAAAAGAACTTTAGTTTAGGTTCTGTTTTGTCCAAACCTTATGAGTTTTTTCCCTTTTTTCAATAAGTTGCTTCTCAAGGATACATCTTCAACTGCTTTATTTCATATTACTAAAGATGGAATCCAACTACAGTATTTAAGCATGCGCACTTCATGTTGTTCCATGATTACATGCCTTCAATTGAATTTTTCTAGCTAACTATATTGACAATACTTTATTTATACTGTTGGCTTTGTAGGAGGTCACATAGGGCTAGCTTTACAACATTTCATAATTGCTTTTCCAGGTAAAAAATTTAGAGCATACAATACCAAAAAATCTTTTTTTACTCTAATTAAAGTAATATTTCTAGAAAATTATTTTCAAAAGTTAATGAGTTCAGTTGTAGTTGGGTAGCCCCTTAGCTTTGAATTAGAGACGCTTCAATACGTACTTCAATGTATAAATTGTTTAGCGCTTAATGGTCACGTAGTTGTACGATATGCCATGATTATTAAGCAAACCAGGCGTTTATGCACACATTTCTTAGTCCTCAACTTTTTGTCTGCATCGTATAAGGTATTATTACTCATTTTCATAATCCCTATGTTTTGTTTTTTTCTTTCAATTCCCTATTTGATTAATTTTATCCTTTATAGTTTTCGTAAAAGGAAATTCCTACATTTTTTTAATGTTTGTTTTAGTTACAACAAGATAGAAATAAATAAAATTATTCCCGCAATTTCTTGATGTTCGCGTGAAATTTTTTTATTTTTGTTAACTGAATGCTTATCGAATTAAAAGAATAGAGTTGTTATGGTCTTCTTTATCTTTAATGGACTACATTGTATTTTTTTAGGAGCTTTGTGAATATTGTCTTTACTTAATTGGTCCTTCAAAATGTGAGAGAGTAATGAAATTACATCTATAGTTATGTTATAAGATATGCATAAACTTCTTCTATTTTATAAAAAGAAAAAAAATAGCTACATCAATAAATTGTTGCTCAATTGATAATATCACGATGAAACTTTTGAACTACCCTGAACGGGATTTTAGTGGTTTCAAGTACGAATAGAAACTTAAGAAAATTTTCAAAAAGAATAGGTTAAAATTGAAACTCCTATACAAATTCAATATGCAATAGTTGGAAAACAATCAACAAGCAATTTTGTTACATCATTCACAATTTGATTATAAACCATATCAGACCGAAGCGTAAAGTTTTTAATAATAGTAACATGAAGTCAGGTCAAGTTTTCTATATATCCAATGATGTAAACTTAAGCATAAATTCAAATACCTGATTGTAGATGTGATAAAACATTCCAACCTAGAAAAGATCTGGGATGGACTTTGTTAACCCCACTTTAGCAATTGCGTTACTAAACCCCGTGCTTTAGTAGTTGAGGTCCCTCTTGTGTGATGTGTAAAGACACAATATAAAAGTCACGAGTAAGAAACAGAAACCAAATAAGGGAGGTATACAAGAAACATTATATTAGGAAAAGAATATCCCCATTTACGGGTCATGACTCATGATAATGGTAGTTGGAATAGAAACAACGAGCGCGATGATAGAAATGTAGGCGTATAGGTTTGTGCTATCCATATAAATCTGCAAAAGAAGCATTAATTAGAGACAAATAGCCTCAGTTTATGAATGTAAACAACACTCTGCCTATTAACATCTTTCATAACATCAAGATAAAATGGAAATCCAATAAAATGTGTACCACACAATTAACCATAGCTTTCTTTGAATATATGCTCCTGTAAGTGAAGGATATTGGGAATCATAAAACTAATGAAGCCAATTTAGTTGAAAGACAACCCAGTCAATGATGCCATTAATGCACCTGCATTTTATGCATATGTTAAATTACAAAAGATGGTTAAAATTACAATTATTATGGCGCATATTTTCACGTACTAAAAGATGTCATTTATGTGAGTTCATAAGAAGATTTGTTATAACAAAAATTGACACCTTCTAAAAAGTCCTTTTTATTGACCACTGTGAAAGTGAAGTATAATGTTCTCTAAGATATAACATTCACAAGTAGCTGTGACACTTGCTGGATATAATTGTCTTGATTTTAAATTTGGAAGAATATTATAACTTACCAATAACAACGGGTGCCAGTGACAACCATAATGAGAAAGGTATTTGTTGCCCAAGTATGAATTCTGAACAAACAGTATTTAAGATAAGCTCGAAAGCTAATAAAAAAGAGACATAAATACAAAAGACATTCTGCGAAATAAATAATGTCAATTCAAAATTACGAAGAAGTTCATTCAATTCTTAATTAATCCCGAGGATAAGGTTGAGCATCACCTTTAATTGTTTTGGTGAACGAGACAGCAAACAAGACATTGATGGTTACATGGACTAAAGCATGGCATGCAGCTACAGGTTAAGAAAAACTGAACTTGAAAAGAGGCTAATATAAAACCATGATCCAAGGATTGCTGCAGATTATACCATTCGAAACTTACCAACAAATCTATATATGTTAAATTACAATAGTTATTGGTATTTAACATGAAATGTGTCCTCACTGCTGAGATGACTAGATAGTATATAATCTTAAGATTTGAAGTGTATCAATGCAGAGAACATTTTCCAGATAGGAACTTAATAGTTTGGAAGAGGTTAATTAAACTTCAAGGTGCCGGATGAAATATAACCTTCAAATATTGGTCTACAAGGCACTCATGTCCGATCATGTTTCAATAGCTTCTTTTAATATGGCGGTGAAAATGCCTTCTAGATTCATCTAGTCATGGCGGTGGATAGGCAAGATGGAATAATCTGGACAGTCGGTGATGTTTTCTTCATTTAACAGTTTCGAGAAATCAAACACGAATTTCAATCTTTATGTTACAGGAGGACAAATATGAATTCAAATACGACAAGAGACGGCTTATCTAAGACTATAATTGTACAATAGATAGACTAAGTAGACAATAAGTTTGATGTGTTTCACCGTTTCTTCATTAGAAACAAGGCCATGGCTATTCAACTTTGGAATGGTTCCTTTAGTTTCAAGACTGGCTAGAGTGAAAGGTCCACTTTCATTACTAAAACGACCAAAAAACGTCAAATTGCTACGAACTGGAGCTATTCATGAAAACCCAGAAACTTTTCCGAAGCAAGAAAATCACCAACCAGAAGAGGCACTAAAGAAGGCATCTTTCTTGGTAGAAAATCAAACATCAAATAAGATAAAAATTAAAAGGAATTCATCAAATTTAAATATAAAAATTGTACAATTGGCTGAAAAATCTAACTGAATCTTAGGACAATATCAGGGCAATTTACAGAGCATATAAGTGGGGCATTCTATAGAACAGTTGGAGTACAAGCTTGAGTAAATACCCTTTGCCTTTCATATATATTAATTTGATGCTTCACTGATTCTTCGGCCAACAAATTACAAGCAATCGATGACACCATTATTGTTAAATATTTATTTAACATATTATTCACTTATTTACTTGGAAGCTCTATTATTTGTTCTGACAGTTTGTTGTTTGACCGAGCCCATAGTCATTTGTTTAGTGGTTACTAGAAAATGGCTTTTTCTTTGCCTAGTTTATAGGAGTTGATGTTAGTGGCCAAACGTGGTAGACTTGGTTATTTTTTATTTCTACATGTATTGTCTATTTATAAGCTATTACTCTATTCAATGAAGAGTACAGAGAGCTTCAAAATAGAATACGTTTCCTTTTTTTGTTTCAGTGGTATCAAAGCCACAGAGTAAAAGCAGCAGCTTTTAATTGTAGTAGCAACCAAGAAAAATGTCCAGCGACAACTATGTTTAACCCACAATTCCTCGCTTTGATGGTCACTATGATCATTGGAGCATGTTGATGGAAAATTTTCTGCGATCCAAGGAGTATTGGACCATTGTAGAAATCAGAGTGACTGAACCTGCCATTGGAGAAATGTTGACAGAAGCTCAATAAAAGAAATTGGAAGAACAGAGGCTAAAAGATCTCAAGGCAAAAAATTATCTGTTTCAAGCAATCGATCGTTCTATTTTTTATACTATTCTCCAAAAGGATACTTGCAAACAGATCTGGGATTCAATGAAGAGGAAATACCAAGGCTCTACTAGAGTGAATCATGCACAGCTTCAAGCCTTGAGAAGGGATTTTGAGACACTACAGATGAAATGTGGTGAGTTTATCACTGATTATTGTGCAAGAACAATGGGGATAATCAACAAGATGAGATTCCTTGGTGAAAAGATGGAGGATGTGACTATTGTTGATAAGATTTTGCGTTCATTGGTCCCAAAATATGATTATGCGGTCTGCTCAGTTGAAGAATCAATAGATATTGATGAGCTTTCTTTTGATGAACTCTAAAGCTCTTTATTGGTTCATGAACAGAAGATGAATCGAAATTCAACTACTAATGGTCAAGCTCTAAAGGCTTCTACCTTTTCCTCAATCCTCAAATTCAAGAAGAATAGGTAGAGGTAGAGGTAGAGGAAGGGAAGGTAGAGGTAATAGAGATAGAAGCAGACAGTATTAGAATTACAAAGCTGATGACAAATCCAAGATAGCTACAGGTGCCATAAGTTTGGTCATTATCGATCTGAATGTTATACCAAACTACCATACGACAAAGAGAAGGTGGAGAAATCAAATTTTGCAGTAAAACATAATGAATCGGAGACTTTATTAATGGCTTATCATGTCAATATAGAGATCGAATCAGACATTTGGTATGTGGATACAGGCTGCAGCAACCACATGTATGGAAGTAAGTCTTCTTTTTCTTATTTAAATGAAGGCTTTCATTCTACTGTGAGGTTTGGTGATTGTTCTACTGTGAAAGTAATGGGAAACGGTGATATTAATATTAGAACCAAGAATGGTTTTGTTGAAACAATTTCCAATGTTTTTTATGTCCCTGACTTGAAAAGTAATTTATTAAGTGCTGGTCAATTACAAGAAAATGGTTATGTGATAACTATTCAAAAAAGTGCTTGTGAGATTTATGATCCTTCAAGAGAAGCAATTGCTGTTGTTCAGATGAGTTCAAACATGTTGTTTCCTTTGAAGATAAGAACATCTCAACCTTGCTTGATGGCTGAAGTAAAAGATCCTTCATGGCTTTAGCATTTTCGCTATGGTCACTTGAATTTTGGCGGATTAAAGACACTTCAACAGAAAGATATGGTGACAGGCCTCCCTCTAATTACCATTCTTTCTCAAGTTTGTGAAGAATGTATTGTTAGCAAACAACATCGTTCTCAGTTCTCTCAATGAAAGTCTTAGAGCTATTTCATTCAGACGTTTGTGGGCCAATAAATCCATCTTCAAATGGGGGTAAAAGCTATCTAATTACTTTCATTGATGATTATACTAGAAAAACTTAAGTTTATTTTTTGCAGCAGCAATCAAAAGCTTTTAGTGCATTTAAAAGCTTCAAGGCGCGTGTGGAGAATGAAGCAGAAAGAGTCATTAAAACTCTTGGCACTAATCGTGGAGGAAAATATTGCTCAAAGGAATTTGAAGTTTTTTGTGATGAACAGGGCATTCGAAGGGAACTTACAGCCTACACACCACAACAAAATGGTGTATCGGAGAGGAAAAATAGAACCATCCTCAACATGGTGAGAAACTTGCTGACAAGAGGAAAAATTTCAAAAAGTTTCTGGCCCGAGGCAGTAAACTGGAGCATTCATGTGTTGAACGGATATCCTACTTTTTCTATTCAAAATATGACACCCGAGGAGGCTTGGAGTGGACGCAAACCAGATGTAGATCACTTCATGATTTTCGATTGTATCGCCATGCACGTCCTAGATGAGAAAAGGAAAAAGCTTGATGATAAGGGGAAAAAGTGTATCTTTCTTGGTGTAAGTGAAACATCCAAAGCATACAAATTCAACCCACTCACGAAGAAGATTGTCACCAGACGAGATGTCATTTTTTATGAGGAGAACACTTGGGACTGGAATAAACAGCAGCCTACTCCAGTCATTCTTGATAAAGAAAATGATGAAGAAATGCAGTAGCCCCTACAACCACAAATTCCAGCGGCTTATGTCCTAGAAAATTCATCAAATGAAGCTCCAACAGCTGTTGAACCTTCTCCAACAACAGCAGAATCTACTGATTCAGCAGTTGAATCACGTCTTCGTCGTATTCGAAAAAGGCCCGCATGGATGGAAGACTATGATGTAGTTGAAATTGAAGATCCAATCACTCATTTTGCTTTATTTCCAGATTGTGATCCCACAGCTTTTAAAAATGCTGTCAAAGAAGCAAAATGGCAAAAGGCGATGGATAGTGAAATTGCTGCTATTGAAAGGATTAATACTTGGGAGCTAACTGATCTTCCAAAAGGACACAAGACTATTGGTGTCAAGTGAATTTACAAGACAAAATTGAATGAGAATGGAGAAATTGATAAGTACAAGGCTCGACTCGTTGCAAAGGGGTACAAACAAGAATTCAGTGTTGACTACAAAGAAGTGTTCGCTCCAGTAGCAAGGCTAGACACTATTCGATTAATGTTAGCCATTGCTGCCTAAGATTCATGGCTTGTATATCAGCTGGATGTAAAGTCAGCATTTTTGCATGGGAAATTGGAAGAAGAGGTGTACATTGATCAACCACCTGGATATGAAGCATGGTCACGAAAATCAGGTATACAAGTTAAAAAGGCATTATATGGACTAAAACAAGCACCTAGAGCTTGGTATAGTCGTATAGATGCTTACTTTGCTAATGAAGGTTTTCTTAAATGTCTTTATGAGCATACACTCTATACTAAATTTGGAGTAGATGGGAAGATGCTTATAGTTTGCTTATATGTTGATGACCTTATTTATGTTAGTAATGATGGAGTAATGATTGTTGATTTTAAGAAATCTATGATGAATGAATTTGATATGACGGATTTGGGGTTGATGCGCTATTTTCTTGGCATTGAAGTAGTACAATCACCTGTTGGTATCTTTATTTCACAAAAGAAATGTCTTTGAAATTTTAGATAGGTTCCAAATGAAGGATTGCAATCCAGTTTTGACTCCAACTGAAGTTGGCCTGAAACTCACAAAACATGGAGCAGATTGTTGGAAGTCTCATGTATTTGACATCCACAAGACCAGACATCATGTATGCTGTGAGTCTAATCAGTAGATACGTGGAGAATCCATCTGAAGCTCATCTCTTAGCTGCAAAGAGAATTTTTCGTTATTTGAAAGGTACATCAGACTATGGAATCATGTATAAAACTACTAGAAAATCAAAGTTGATTGGTTTTTCCGATAGTAATTATGCTGGAGACCTCGATGATAGAAAGAGTACATCTGGGTCTATGTTTATAATAAGCTCTGGAGCTATAACTTGGTCATCATAGAAGCAACAAATAGTGACACTATCAACTACTGAAGCTGAGTTCGTTATAGCAGCATCAAGCTCATGTCAAGCTATTTGGTTACGAAGGTTACTTGAAGTTCTATACAATCAGCAACAAGGTCCAACTTTAATCTACTGTGATAATGTTTCTGCCATTAAGCTGTCAAAGAATCCTTTTCTACATGGAAGGAGCAAGCATATTGATGTGAGGTTCCATTTTCTACTTGACTTATACAAGAATGGTGTTATTGAGTTGGTATTCTGTAAGAGTGAAGATCAAACTGCAGATTTGTTAACCAAGCCCCTCAAACCTCCTGTCTTCATGAAGCTTAGAAGAATGCTTGGAGTATGCTCTTTCAAGGATATTATTTTAGAGGAAGCTTAGTATTGCTGTTGAATTATTGAAATTGTTTGTTCTAAACTGATTTCTGCAGATTTCAGTTTAAGGGAGAGTGTTAGATATTTATTTAACATATTATTCACTTATTTACTTGGAAGCTCTATTATTGGTTGTGACAGTTTGTTGTTTGACAGAGCCCATAGTCATTTGTTTAATGGTTACTAAAAAATGGCTTTTTCTTTGCCTAGTTTATAGGAGTTGATGTTAGTGGCCAAACGTGGTAGACTTGGTTGTTTTTTCTTTCTACATGTACTGCCTATTTATAGGCTATTACTTTATTCAATGAAGAGTGCAGAGAGCTTCAAGATAGAATATGTTTCCTTTTTTTGTTTCAGTTATAATCACAAAACACGAATTCAAGTTCCTCCACTTTTCATCACAACAACTTACAATGCAACATAGTATCATGATCTCAATGTAAACTAATGACCTTAAATACTGTGATTTATACAAAATAATGAACAGGATGCCACTTCAACTAATTAATCTCATGTTTTAATTAAACCTCGAAGTGTAATAGTGCAGAAATTGATAAAGAAACAATCATACGCTCAAAATTAAAACTTTAGGAAATAAAACCTAATAGTTTAGAAATTCTAACCTCCACAAATTTGGTGAGTTAGGGATCCCTATTTACAACCAATTGATGATCATGTATTACAAAATGAGAAAAACCAAAATTCAAGGAAAAATTAAAATATCCAAAAACTAATAATAATAATACCTCGTATTCAACTTTGTGTTTCTCAAATTCCCCAAGAGGAATGTAACATTTTGCTAGTCGAGTTTTTCCTTGTTGGTTTTATAATAGTATGAACCAGATCTACAATTTTCAAAACAAAGAAAAAAAAAACAAAAATTGTAAAATGAAAACCTGAAGCAATGAATTGGAAAGAGCGGAAAAAGCAAAGGGTTACCATTTATGCGAGATCGATTGAGCATCAAATTTCGCAAAGCTGGATAAAAATGGTAATAGTTCCCAATGTGTTTCATAGTAAAAATTGTTCGCAGGAGGCGACTTTTTACGATAATTATTGTGTATTTTATTCAAAATTAACCATTATAGAATTCTCGTTAAAAAACCTGTCATTTTTTCCTTAAAAATGCGAAGGACTATTTCATGATAAATTTTTCATGTCACGGGACATTTCAGTCCGTCAAGCCGAGTTTTGTTAAATAAATAATAATAAATTAAAACAATAGATTTTAAATTCACATTCATATAAATTGCACAAATTTTAAATTCTTTTAAAAAAAATCAGATTCGTCATGGAAAAAAGAACGGGCCCAAAATTAAAACAATAGATTATAAATTCACGCCTATTTAAATTGCACAAATTTTAAATTCTTAAAAAAAAAAAAAAAAGCTTTTGTTTTTTGACCGAGCTTTTGCTTGAGCCAAAAAAAATCCGAACCCTTTTTGCTCGACTTGAGCACAAGCTTCAAATTTTGGCTCATGACTTAGCTCAACAGCTCGTTAACACCCCTAATTGTCACATATCTTCATTCCGTGCATTGGGTGAAACTAAGTTCTCTACACGTGACATCATTAAAACCACTACTATAGCACGAATAAATATTCGTGTTATAAAATTGATGTGGCTCAGGATTGTAAATAGCAACCCTAATTTGTTCCATCTCCATCACAAGTTCATCGTTGTGTGTTTCTCTCTTCAAATAAAATGAAGAGACAAAATAAAAACATATGCTAAATGTACATTTGCAATATTATAAAAAAAAATATATATTTAATTTGTGAATAAAGAAGTTGTTGAAAAAAAATGGGTCGCCCATGTAGGGGGACCCGACCCGACCCGACTTGACTCGCTAGAAATTAAAGTGGATCAAACAGAATGATTTAAAACTTTTCTCAACCCCATCAACTCCCTATAATTTCATTAACTTGTCTTGCATAATATGAGAATAACTGAATAAGGGTGGGTGAAATTTGTGTAAAAAATTCACTAAAATTGAAAAGGCCTAAAATCAAGAAATTCACAAATTGCAGTACTTAAATTGTGGATAATGATGTACTTCTATTGTGATCAAGATTGGAATAATAGAAGATTGGAATCATAGAAGTGCAACAAAATGTAGATTTTGATGTTGGGAACCTACTTAGTCATGCGCAGCGGAAGTAAAGCAAATTTCGATTCCCAAACAAGGATCTACATTGCGTTTAGATAGAAACTGTGTTTAGGATAATACCTTTGATGAATTCTGCAAACTCTTTTGCTGATTCTCGAACTCGAATGATCACGATCTGCAATCCAAGCTGTCCAATTGTCCAGCCTCCAATGATAATCCACACAGAGAACAAGAATGACGGCTAAGGTTTTCTTTTCTCGTGCTAGCAAGAATAATGAATAATTCTCTACAGTTTTCAAACTCTAGAGGCCTATTAATGTAAGTCCAATTGGGTTCGACCCGTTTCTCAAACTAAACCAAGTCCAATATTTAATTAATCAAATTAATTAAACCTGGTCCATGAATTAATTAATTAATTCGGGCATATTAATAAGCAACCCAATTAATTAATTATCCAACACTTGTCAATTAATTAATTGGTAAATCACATTCTTCTGGTTCTCTTTTGTGTGTGACCCATTAGGTGGGACACGATGCCTAACGACGTGAATTATTATTTTGATCTAATCAAAATTGATAAATTAAAATACCTCTTTTAATTTATCATCAATTCACATCCGTCGTCCCAGATTGACATCTAGCAATGTGTCAGGGCAATACATGTGACGGAAAATGTCATGTGGTATGACAAAATCAAACTTGTTCGTTTACCGTGAAACTATAATCCCTTCATTAATATGATATGATCAATTATGAGATTATGTGACGGGAAATGTCACGTGATATGACAAAACCAAACTTTTTCGTTTACCGTGAAACTATAATCCTTACGTCAATATGATCCGATCAATTATTAGATATGGATAGTGTCAATCTCAATTATCGATCATATCTTTTATCCTACTATTAAGTCAGTGTAAGTTGAAAACTTTTTTTCGACTTATGAGTTCACCGTGGCCAAGGATTTCACTATCAATTTAACTGGATGAAATGTAGATCATAATCTCTTACTATCTAAGAGTGACTAATCCTCTATTGATCATTCACAACCTTCATATGATTCTTGACATACCCGAACGATGTCGTATTAGCGACCTTTGACAGAGCAACATCCGACATCACCAAAGTATGAATGTCCTCATATAAGGCATTATGATGACCTCAAGTCAAAGGACCAATTTCACTACCGAACGTTAGAAATTAACCACTGACACTCAGATAGTTTTCCATGTGAAATCTCTCTAACAAAACATTCATGTGTTCATTCAAGTGTCTGCACACTTTAGCTTGTGAGATCAACTACTTACTTCATAAGGAAGAAATGCTACACGTGAT
This sequence comes from Fraxinus floribunda, assembly GCA_903798395.1. Classification (NCBI taxonomy): domain Eukaryota; kingdom Viridiplantae; phylum Streptophyta; class Magnoliopsida; order Lamiales; family Oleaceae; genus Fraxinus; species Fraxinus floribunda. The sequence continues at coordinate 7,154 of CAIGRS010086474.1, read as the reverse complement.
GGTTTATCTGTAATAACAATATCTGTATCTCGTTATTACATACGATCACGAACGATTTAAGATTCAGTCACATATAATTTGTATCTCACAATCACAACTCCTTGTGATTAACAAATCATCAAGACTTGAATATACGAATTCTATTATTTAATTAATTAGAATATCAATTCAATTAAATAATAGATCTTGCCATAAATATACATCGGTTATATAGACATTAAAAGTACTTATATCCAAAGTTGATTGGACCTAGAACATAACACTTACATTTGAGATATGGAATAACGATGTTATTTAACCATGAAGATCTTGAAATTTATCATTTTCAAGTAAGAGTCTTGAATCAAAATTTAATTTTGAGCACGCTGTAAAATCTTTCAATATAATACATGATTTTTATAATGACAAGTTAAAAGCTTATTTGTTGGTTTTTTTTATACCCAAATAGGTTAAAATTTTGAGAAAATACTTCTTCCTTCTTTCTACGAGTTTTTATCAGAAAAATATTGTTATTCCCCGTGATTTTTTTATCTTGTTTCCATTTTTGTGATATTTCTAAAGTTTGGCATACATCCCTATAAATACTAAACTCTTTTCACAAGTTTTGTATTACTAAAATATAGAATAATTGTATAGCCACAGTTATTGTATTGGTTTTCTCCATATTAATCAATTGAATAAAATATTATGTTCCATGCTGCCAATTAATTCTTTACATTTTATCTTGTTATTTATTTACGATCATGTGTTTCGTGTCATATATATTTCCTCGATCCGTCTTATTTTCCAACATAATTTCCTCTATTTTCTCTATGGAAATTATTTTGGATCAAAATGAGATTCAGCAAGTATTGATCGATATTGCCAACAAATGAGTCCAAAATTCTCTTATCTATTAATTCTCATATTGGAAGGCCTGTATATTAATTGGATGAGGTTGGTTGTGCACAATCCACGAAATAATCATAGCAGATAGCCAGATATATAATTAAAAGGTGTTCAGATCCAAATAATTCGAAATGAATAAATAAAAAAATTATTTTAAGCAATGAAGTTCAAAAGTTCAAGACTTGATCGTGTACTTTTTTTTTTTTTAATATTTGTTCGGAATATGTTTCCAACCGCGGACCTCCCACATAAGTTCCACGCTTTTTACCATTCGACCACCGTATTTAATTTAATTATTTTTTAAATTATATATTTGATATACATTTAACAATTCAATGAAAAAATGGTTAGCAAGAGTCGAGGTTATGACAAATTGTACTTTTACTATAATTATTGTGTATTTTATTCAGAGCTAACCGTCATAGAACTCAATAAAAAACTATTATTGTTTCCTTAAAAATCTCCTTAAAAATGCGAATGACTATTTTATGACGAATTTTGCATGTTCCGCTAATCATTTATTCGTGATAGAAAGTGATCAAAAGTACTATATGCCCAAATTGAAATGAAAGTTCATAAATTTCTTGTATGAAAAGTAGTAAATTCACTTCAAAAACAATAAAAAAACAGCAATAAAATCTCCTGTAGCGCCATCTGCAGTCCCATTTTTTCCCCTTCAATAGTTGAAGTTGTCACATATCTTCATTCCATGCATTGGGTGAAACTAAGCTCTCCACATATGTGACAGCATTAAAACCATTATTGTAGCACGAATAAATATTCATCTCGTGAAATTGACGTGTTTCAGGATTGTAAATAGCAACCCTAGATTGTTCCATCTCCATCACAACTTTATTGTCGTGTGTTAAACCTAGTGGCCTCACATCCAACGCGCTCAAAGAACGAACATACTCGTATAACTTATTCCAAGATCCTTGTTCGCCGTATTCTTTCATAACCCAAATGTCCGCGTAGCCTCGTTTATACTGAACCAAACATAGAAGTCCTTTGAAAACCCTCAAATCCAATTCAGAACCATTTTCAGCCCAATCAGGTTTTGCCACTTCCTTGAATGTTTCATTGGATAAATCGAAGTATATAATTGCGCATCCTTCTCCATCACCAGGACCATGAGATACTAACCAGTGTGGAGCTCCATTCACAACAGCCCCTTGTTGATTCCTGAAAATCCAGTAAGGAAATCCAGTGATATAGTTGCAACAATTAGTCCTGCAGTTATAAACTGAGACTATGGTCTCTTGATTCTGCAAATGCGAAACCCTAGCTGCACTTATCACTGTATATTCATCAATGGATGCATCATGAGCAATCCCGTACAGTCTATAATAAGATTGTATGTCACGTCTGTTCCTGTGCAGACCTGAAATTTCTTTGTAGTTTCCAGTTGAAGGGTTCCACAAGAGATGTCTCTCGTGATTCATGTACACAAGCACAAGTCCATTACAAGAAGCCACTACCTCGGCATTCACGGACTGGCTGTTGAGAGGAAGTCTGGCAGGGACTTTGTTAAAAGTGCTGAAATCGAAGGATTGGGAGAGGTCTTGTCGGGAAAAGGGACGAACTTTGATATACATGAATCTGTGGAAGATGAAGTTGTCTATGTCACTAACTCGATTGAGATGCTCCTTGACAAATTCAGGACTCGAAATCAAAGCATGCCAGGCCTTATTGACTGACTTGAATTGGAGCAATGATTTAACAGGTAGTCGAGAAAGTATGTTAAACACAATCTCTAGAGGAATGCCATCATCCCTATAGGCTGATTTATTTGCTATGATTTCAGCCATTGATGATTATTTTTCGAGCACGACAAGGGTTTATAGTTGTGCAGGGAAGTATAGAGGCGTGCTTCTGGACTTCAGGGTGTTCAGTGAGGAATTAGCAAAAGATGAGAGTTGAATTATATAGGATTAAAACAGCATTAATATGTTATTGCCACTTTATGACAAATTAATGAAGAGAAATGAATGAGAATATGAGTTAACAAAGCAAATATGTTAAAGTATTTATACTTACAAAATGAAATTCACTTACTAATCTGGCATATATAGAAAGAAAATGAAAGACATTATGAATATACCAAATATGAGAGGATCTGTCAATTTAAGAATTGAAAATAGTAAACTTTTGATAATATGCAACGATTAAAATTAATAACCATATTGTTAAACATAATAAATAAATACTTAGAAATATTCAAAAACATTAAAACTGCCAGCAGCGCCATATGCCACATCAACAACATCCTACTCACATAATAAGTACATATTGATTGTGTTAAAATAAAATGCATTTGATTCAGTCACTGTTTTCAAAATTAGGAGAATCTGAAAGAATTTACAGCATGTTTGAACATAATTACGGTTCGAGAACCCTTACTTGAAAACAAGAATTTTCATATCCTTAATGTTGAATCACCTTACTTTTTCATATTTCAAAATCTGCATTTATTGCCTTCCTATGATCCCATTCTTGATGACGATGAAAGGGGATTATTATTATTCACAATTTAATAGCCAAGTTCTGTGACTTTTCTTGTTCTAGGGTCTTTTCAATTTTGGTTTATACTTCTGCGCGAATTTCACGTATTTCCCGTCATCATTTCTCTCTCTTTTATGCAAGATATGCTCAACGACGTTGTAGGGAGTTGATAGAGGTTGAGAGAAGTTATATGTTTGAACTCCAACACTACAACAAAGTTTGTTTTTGCCTGCATGTATTACTGTGTGTGAATATCGTATAAAGTCATGCCCTAAGTACTCGCCCTTTCTGAAAAGGGAATGCATGACGCCGTAAATACCTATTTCCTTTTACAGGTGCTGGTACAAAACAAAATGCATGACGCCATAAATTCTCACTTCCTTTTTACGGCATGCATTTATTATACGTTGTAAAAGATACTATTTGACTTTTTATGGCAATCGATCCATATATATCGAAGTATATGCATAGGCGGACCCAGGGGGGCATGTGCCCCCCAACTTTCCAGATTTTTTAATAATTAATTTTAATAACATATTTTATGGAATCCATAACTGTTTTATTTATGTCATCTCAAAGTTTATTTTGAGAACTATATCATGGACATACCGAATAGTCCAAATAGATATCGAAAATAGTTAAAAATACATTAAACATAAGTCTTAAAAAAAACGTCTAATTCGCATTTTTTTAAAAAAAAAATTCAATTATTTCATTAACATTTACTATTTTTGCAATACAAATTTCTCAATGTAGTATTTATCATTTTATTAGGAAACTTTATATGGAATATGACATCAAAAATTTTCGAAATTTTACATCCGAAAAAATCACATCCCATGTAAATTTTCAGATGCAAAATTACACGGTGTATGATTTTTTTTTTTTTTGTCGTAAATTTTTAACTTTATATGAAATATGACATCAAAAATTTTCAAAATTTTACATCCGAAAAAGTCACATCCCATGTAAATTTTTGGGTGCAAATTTTTTTGGACGTAAATTTTCGAGTATAAAATTTCTCCCAACTTTTTTGTAAGTTCGATTGTGCTCCCCCTAACTTTTATGTTCTGCGTCCGCCTCTGAGTGTATGTATACCTTAAATGAATGTCATAAAAAGCTACTTTTATTGTAAACAATTAACTTCAACAAGTATTTGTAATTTACTTTGGAATTGACTAATAGTGGATAAAATAATCTATAACTTATTAAATGTTTAATTCAAATTTTAAGATAAAATTCTATATAGGCTACTTGCATATACTCGACCAGCAAGATATTAAAATGGATTGAAGGAATGATTTGAAGTCGTATCTTATTCATGACAATGATTATAACAAATAGCAATCAATCATTCCCATTGTCAATATGAAATTCCATGGTCCTCTCATGTTCTTTCAATCTTGGAATAGTCCTTCATTTTGAAGATTTTACGAACTGAAAATGAACTCTGAGTTCATATTAGTGTGAAATGAACTAAATTTTGAATACAGTAGAAACCAAATCCCGTACCAGTATAGATGAATGATAGTGAAAAGAAATGGTTGAAGTTCCATTTAGTGATTCATCCTATAAATGAAGCTCGCACGGTTGGAATGATCAGTAGTGATTAGTAAGGTTTGTTCTTATGAAGACTTAGAAGATGAGAACAACTCTTAAACTAGCAAATATCAAAATCTTCCACCATATTTATTTTTGGTGTTTGTTATGATCTTGTTCAAGTTTTATTATAGTTCTCCATAATGTAAACAGAATAGATTTAGGCCTTCCCTTCAAAGAATGTGCTCTAAGCACTAGCAAATTATATGGCTCTAACTCCATATGTTGCATCGAATGTTACAATGCTCGAATAGATCACTCAAGACTTCAAGATTGGTGAAAGAACCCTTCTATTTTGAACCCTAAATCTCATTATTTAGTGTCAAACTAAAATCTAATCAGCCTAATAACATCAAACATTCATGCTTATTGTCAATATTGAAATATTTTTAGAAGAATGATTAGGCAAAGTGGATCGTATATCGGAGATGGAGATCATATGTTCGAATTGATGCTAGAGCATTCCCTTGGAGTGGATGGATTATGAAGGAATATGCTTGAAACGTGGGTAAGCCTACGATACCTTGCATTAGGTAGGACTTAGTTCCTACATTTGCTGGATTAGGTTTAGAAGACGCTTTCAAAGGTTCGATCACTTTTCTTGAGCCTATATCTTTAGTAAAATAAAACCTTACATCTATGTGTTTAGTTTTGTTGTGGAAGACAGGATTTTTTCAAAGACAAATGACAGTCTCGTGATCAAGACTACTGGTATGTTTCATTATTATAATTTGTAAATTAGCCCTCGTTTGACAACTAGTAATTTATTTTTTATTTTTTTGAAAAATGAATTTTGAAATAGTTGATTTTTTTTAGAATGCATAATTAGAAAGTAAAAAAAGTTTTAGATTTATGTAAAATATTTTATTACGAGAATATGTGACTAAAAATGAATTTGATAAAAAAAAAATAATAATTTTGTTTTCAATAATTGTCAAACAGGCTTAATAAATCCGTGTTTGGCTTAGCTAAAAAGTTAATTTAAAATCAAGAGCTAAGTAAACTATCTAGATTAAGAACAAAACTAAATAAACCACAAAATAAGTAAAATATTCACAAAATTTCCCATAATGGATCTGTATATTAATTTGATAGCGTTGGTAGTACATTATAATCCACAAAATTAGTAACAACAATCCTCTGTATTCAGGCAAACATATCCTCAACAATCTGCATATGAAATTGTAAACATAGTTTTTAGTACAATTTACTTCAGATAATAAACCAATCTCTACAGCAGCTTTGTTGTCATCCTTGTACCTTACAGACCAACCGTGTGAAACCCCGGGAAATGGATTCATATGAAGCAATTTTTTGTTTGAGTTAGTTTTATATAGGGATGGCAATAGGGCGGGTATGGGACGGGTTCGTCCATTCCCACTCCCGTCCCGTCGGGTATTTTTGTTACCTTACCTCATCCCCATATCCGATTAAAGCGGGACGGGGTGCGTTCGGAGCGGGAATGAGGTGGGGCGAGGCAAGTCTCTTGCCCCATTTATCGCCCCATTTATTTTTTCTTTTTATTTTTTATTTATTTTATTTCTTACTTTTATTTTTTTAATATCCTTAATTAGTAAATATTATTACTTTTTTACTAATTTGTTAAAAATAACTTATGTTCTCTTTAAAAATGTTGATAAATTTATTATTTTTTTCGATAAAAAACTTAAATTTGAAATTAATTTTAAATGGGATGGGTAGCGGGGTGGAGACTATATTTCCCATACCCGCCCCATACCCACTTCGGGTTAAGGACCCCCGCCCCGTACCCGTCCCCGTCCCCGTCCCGTTTACCCGGTTAGGCGGGTAAACCCCGCCCCATTCGGGGCGGAACCCCACGGGTATCGAGTTGAGCGGATATTTTTGCCATCCCTAGTTTTATAGTACTAACGAACAGACAACATTTTTACGCTTAGAAGTTGCATAAGTTCAATTTGAAGTAATTTTTTGTTTCTAAACTAGATGAGATCGGTTTATTTTTTATTATTCTTTTTTAGGAAAACAAAACCAAATGGACTAAGAGAGAGAGAAAAAGTAGAACACAATTAGTCTAAAGACAGTTCCAAAACCAAAATCATAAGAGGCGGCACCTAATTCCCCTTGCAAAGATGAAGTTACAAGTTCTACATTTGACGTGAGCTATAAACCTTGTAATTTAGACCTTT
>CAIGRS010086457.1:0-11637 GCA_903798395.1 Fraxinus floribunda | reverse complement strand
ATGAAATCGTTACCAGACACACTCTTAGTAAAAAAGAAAATTCTAAATAAAAAAAAAGGGTGTTCAGTTCGAATTCAAGAAACACTTTCTTGAATTTACCCTTGGTGTTTTCATTCAAGTTCAAATTCCTACTTGAATCATTCTAGAATCACTTTTCTTACTCAATTATTTGTTTGAATTCCACAAAAGTTGACTTTTTGATTGAGATCGAATTAATTTTTTGAAGCACTTGCAAGGAAGCATTGAGTGGTACACGTGTGTACACGTGAGATAAATATTATTCTAGATTTAGGATGTCGACACGCAATTCTACTTCAAACGGGAAGAATAGTCAAGTCATCATGATGAAGGAAATGAAATGACGATTTGCAAGGTTGTTTGGGGATATTGGAGATAAAATAGATAAGCAAGAGGGGTGGATGAAGAGACAAGACATATTGCTCGCTAATTTTCGTAGAGAGCAACCTAGAGATGTTTCTAATGCAAAGAGGCAATGTAGGTGGGATTCTAGAGCGGATATTGGTGGTGAAAATGAAGCTGGTGATGAAAATGATGATGATGCATTAGTGGAGGCTGAAATAGGAAAAATGAGGAATAGACATGATAGACATGATAGGAGGGTTAGAGATTGTGTTGGAGATGGAGTTGATAGAAATATGGGCAATATTGTCTTGGTTATTTGGTTGAATAATTTATTGGGTTGAGCTTTTGAAACGTTGATTCTTTGATGTCTTGAGTTAGATCTAATTTTTCGTGGGTTTCGTAGTTTCAATTGCTACGTGGGTTCACATCATTTACTTAGCTCTTGTTTGGTAAAGTTTTTTATTTTTGGCTGGTGAAACTTAATTTTGAGCCACATATTTCATGGGATCCACAATTTTTATCCTCTTTTTAAACTACACATTTCATGAGACCCATTAGCTTATAATCTCAAAAACTTTGTCAAACAAGGACTTAATTTTCCTTGAAAGAGAGATAATTATCGCAAATAGTTTATTATTGTAGATTTCAAAGATGCATGGGTATTGCTATTTGCAAATATAATCTCATTTAGGCATGAAGAGACAAATTTTTGCTTCTCTTACTGCTGATAATTTTTTGTAAAGATGAAAATAGTTATTGCTTTAATTTGTTATGTGCATACTTTTATGTGGACTTACAGATCATGTTCTTTTCCATGCAGCAAATTTTTGATAATATCATAAATAGAGACATTCCCTGGCCAAAGGTACCTGAGGAAATTAGCTATGAAGCTTATGATTTGATGGACAAGTAAGTTTTAGGAAACTGAATTTGTACACTTTCTTATTTGGTATCATCAACTTAAGGTAGTAATTGTATCAAAACGATGGTGTTAGTTTGAATTATGCATGGTGTACAGTGCTATATAGGTACATGTGAGAGTGTGACTGGAAAACCAGCCATCCTTGATTCCTTGTCTCCATTGATGAAATCTGAAAGCTCGTATTTTGAAATATTTCTACTCGTCAATTACAATTTTTTGGCCTTCTTTAATTTCATGGTTTATATGTTTACAAGGATAATTATAGTGGGTATTTATTCAAAACAATATTCGCACTTGCAAACTTCAGTTAGCTTGAATAAATTTTTTTGCTCTCTTTCAGGTTGCTGATTGAAAATCCGGTTCAAAGATTGGGTGCAACTGGGGCTGGAGAGGTAACAATTTTGCTGCACTCGATTAAAACAAGGTTCAAGATTGTGGTAACAAATCAGATCACTAAAATTATCCTGTTCACTCTCAGGTGAAACGACATCAATTTTTTAAGGATATTAATTGGGATACACTTGCAAGGCAGAAGGTCTCATCTACTTCTTCCCCATACTCTCCACCACCACCCTCCACCGCCCACACAGACAAATTGGTTGGCAAATTCAAAACATTTACTAAAAATCTCTGATTTCCCACAGGCTGCATTCATACCATCAGCTGATTTGCAAGACACTAGTTATTTTATGAGCCGGTACATTTGGAATCCAGAAGAGGAAAATGTTCATGGAGGTAGTGATTTTGATGACATGACCGAGACAGGCAGTGCCTCATGCAGTGGCAGCTCGTACAGCAATATGCAGGATGAAGAAGTAAGCATGTGTTATCACATGTTATTCTGCTAAACCTCTCAGTTAAACGAGTCAGAATCAGATATTCAATTTTATTGGTGATTGTTTCAATTAAGACCTTAATTAACAATCTCCCTTTCTGAATGTATGAGATGACTATGTTCAACGTGCAGTAGGCTTTTGAGCTTGCTGACATCATTTTGGTCTTTCAATTTCAATGTCAAGGCTCACGTCACTTGTTATTTACTGATAATACAACAAAGAAAAAGTAAATCGCTGTTTTGATCAAACTGATATACCCATTTTTTATTTTATTTTAATACAAATCTTCGATTTGCTTCGAGGCTTGATTCATGTTGAAGTATAATCATGAAAGATTGGTATGATCATAGTCCGTTTTGAATGATCTAAAGTCCAAACCAAATGTGGCCTATCAGCTATCTCTTGCTTTTCCGTTTTAGTCTTATTACTGATCAAGTTCCATTGTTTACCTTGGAAACAGGGGGATGAATGTGGAAATTTGGCAGAATTTGGCCCTCCTGCCCGTAATACGACGTATTCATTCAGTAATTTCTCATTTAAGGTGAGAATCTCCAGTATAAACACTACAAGATCATTCAACATTGATACTCTTCCAACTTGTAATATTGTTTAACTTTGGTCACCTCACTTTTTTTTTCCAAATTAATAACTGAAGTTTCATTTTTATTTCTGTTTAGGCCCTTCGTCTATCCCTATAACAGAAATACTGAAATGACTAAACAGAACACATGATTTGGCATAGAAAAGCCTTTAGTGCATTGTTTTTATCTTCCAACATAAGACCTTTTTGCCCAGTTGGATGATGAAAACAATTCACTAATTTTCCTTTAGCCATGCCAACGTTTTAGCTAATTGAGCAAAAGGGGCAGACGAAGTACCTAAGCTGAAACAAGAATGAAATTTGACTGACTTATCCGGTGTGAGAAATAGTTTGGTTAACATGTAACAAGTTGGATGACTAATAATGTTTTTAAACAGTTGGTTTTCTTAAATGACGAGAAGCAACATACATGCTCATTTATTTCCTTTTGTCATCAGAACTTGACTCAGCTGGCTTCTATCAATTATGACTTAGTTATAAGAAGTGCTAAAGAATCAGCAGAGTCCACAAAACCATCCATTCCACTACAAAATTTCTGAAACATTGCTTCACCACCCAGTGCATTACTTCCAACCACCAGTCTACTATCATAATCGCCACAGGATGTTTAAGACATGCCAATGTGCTCCGCTGTCACGATAGTGATCGGGTTCCATGGTTTGAAGACGAAGAACCGACCATAAGAGCAGGCAATAGACATGATCCTCTAAGCATATGATAAGAAGAATGACAGATGCAGAGAATATGTAAACCCAACTTGTCATACGCATTTTCTTCCCTTATTTTCTATTCTTGTCGAATAGAACGATAAAAGAATGGTTTATTAACTTACAATATCCTTAAATATATTGGATATAATACTTTGTTGTACTTATGCTTGATTTTGTATGCAAGTTTTAGGTAACATGTCTCGTTTGCCCAAAGAATATATGTTTGTTATTTCCTGGGCAAGTTGGTACCGGAGGTCTACGAACCTTTGTGTAGGTTGTCTACTAAATTTTCTTTGTATATTTGTATCGACCTCAGCTATCCTTCTTTGACTGCAAACAATTAAATTAGTTCAATTTAACATCCGCCTTTTAGAAAAGTGAGACCCAACAAACAGGCACTAAAATTGAAAAGAAAAATGTGCCAAGTCAAATTTCCCAATTGTTTACAAACAACTTATAATCACTTAAATTTTAATTTAAGCACCCCTTACTTTTGAATTTACTTTTCTTATAATAAAGCTTTTAAGCTTTGCCAAACATGATGGCCTCACTTTTGAGTAAGGGTAGCCACCTCGCAAGTTCTAATGTCTTGACCTGTCAGTTTTTTTTTTGATTATTTAATTAGTAAGTTTTCGATATTGAATAATAAATCAAATAATCAATTCTCTCTTCGAATAAATATTATCTCTTCGCTAATATTCCATATCCACGAAAACTCTCATTAGGAAATGTTTGTTAAAATCAATAAATTTGATCTCGCACTTGAAACCGATATCAAAATTCTAAATTTACATACAATCAGTTTAATAAGCAACTACGATCCAGCGACTCGGTCTATGGGTCGCTTGGGCTCGTATATGGACTAGTCGAGGGTCGAGAAAAAAAAAAATCACTAGCCGAGCACAAAATATGACGACTTATCACCCCAATGATCACATTTGTATTTTATGAATGTTGACCAATGGTCATACAATCATGCTACATTAACAGATTGGATGACATCCCAGATGACAGAAACAACTCGTGAGAGAATTTCATTAAACTGTTTAAAACAGTCAACAATGTCATTCATTTTTTTTTTTTTTTTTTACATATCTTCTAACAAAAATGCCAAATTTATCTGGCAACAGAGCTTAGTTCATGGTCATACTGGATTCAAAATCTAGTAATCTACAATACAATTTTTTTTTTTTAAAAAAAAAAGAATTTTCACACCATATTTCTCTATATTCTAAATCTGAAATTTTAGTATGCTGTAATACAATTATTGCCATCTTCATATTAGTAGTTAGCTATTTTATTGGGGAATCTTGAGTTTTATTATCTCTAAATTTTCTTATTTGAGTTATTTTCATCCAAAATTCTAATATGAATTATATTATATTATTCCAATTCCAAAAGAATTACAGCAGATTATTGGTCACTAATGACTTTGATGTGGTGCTTCCAACACCACAAAGTGCTCCCTAACTCCGGCTCCTCCATTAGATCACGATTTTAGTGATCTTAATGAAATTTCAATTCGTGATGATTTGGGCGACGACCATAGGCATGGAGCACAAATCTTTTGGATGATGTTAATCTAGGCCACTGTCAACGAGCATTTATAATACGAAGTCATAAGTTCGATTTTGAGTACAAACGATAAGCACACGAGATGTGTGAGTGCAAAATTGGTGAACAAGAAAAAGCACTACTATTTGTTTCCACAAGTTATTCCATATCATCAAAAATCATTATTGCAACATATGCGAATAAGAATGTTAAACCTGTTAAACATGACTTCACAACCAATGAGTGAAGAACACGTGACATGATAAATAAAACGTGAAAATATAACATATTAACTTAAAGCTCATTAATCAATGTCATGTGTTATTAAAGGAGATGACTTATTACCCTCATGAGCTCATCGAAAATCTATAAATAGTCAATAGTTTGAGCAAAGGAGGATATATTTCCCTCCCAACTTTTATTTTTAGTAGAATTTAATGAATTTATGGAGCTAAAATCTTGGTTAGGTTAGAGAATTTATTTATCTTGATGTTGAGGTCAATATTTATATTAATTTTCGTTAGTATTTCTCATTTTTAAAGAAAATTGTACACGCAACAACTTGGTTGTGTACAATTTAAGTCCCCAAAAGAGCGTTTCAAAATGTTCTTTGAAAAAAAGAGTGACTGTCGAGTTGGCTCATTAGCCGTTAGGTCAAAATGAGTGGATCTTTTGGACGTGAGACGAATCGAGGTTCATTGTTTAAGGACAATGGCCAAGCCTCATTTGAACTTACGATATCGAATTTTAGAGATCAACGTTCTATAGATTGGTTGGCAAAAACTGAAATTTCAATTGACTTTTTTGAGTTAACTCATTACCCAAGAATCGTCTTCCTTGCTTGGTCTTAAGAACTAAGAAGCTACTTTAAGGAGGAAAATTGTTAAACTTTAGCATCAACTATTAAATAATAGAGCAGTACACGAAATATCAAATGCTTGATTGGGCACGTTGCCATGCCTAACTATGAGACATGAAAAAAGCGATATTTTGGAAGACTTTTGTATCATATCCTATCGCACGGACAGTATAACATGGCATTCTACGTGTTCGACGGAAAGTCTCGCCCAAATTTTGCACATTAAAACTTCTCGAAATCGAACGCTTTTTGGTTTCTCGATCTAATAATTCTTGGCGTTGTAGTGTCTAAAGAGGTTGCGATGTGGCGGCGCGTGACTTCACTGTCTCCTCTGGTTTCTTCATCGAAACCATTCCTTCTCAATCAGGCATGTTACATGATCAGATTTTTACGCCTCATTTTCATTTTTTTTTATCATTTTATTCTGTTTTAGTGATTTTTTTCCCCTTCATACCAGTAGATGCGAGCAGCGTATGGACTGAAGATTTGGCAAGCTTTTAGTACCGAAATTTTTAAACCGGTATCAGTTTTATTTTGGTATTCTATTTGATGGGTTAGATTTTGAGTTACCGACCTCTTTCATCTTTAATTTAGCTAATAGAATTCGCGGCTGCGTTCGTTTGATATTTTCTGGAATTGAAGATTATGAATACTTTGGTTAAACCATAGGAAAATCTGTAAATGTATACTTCGTAAAAGAGTTCGAGTTACTTAAAAAAAGCTTATGGAGTTTCACGAACATTTTTTTAATTTTTTTTACCAGAATTTTTGTCTATTACATTGATTTTCTAAGTTTCCATTGAGGTTCTAAGGATATTAAAGCCATCTTAATACTTCACACACGCCTTCATGTACCAACCAGTGTCAAGCTCGGGTGAAAAAGTGTTGGAGGGGAAAAATATATATGTATTATTATATATAAAAGAATTGTATTTAAATTCAGTATAAATCAAGAAAAATTTAAAAAAATATTGTGGGGCGATCCCGCAGGGCCACCATATGGATCCGCTATTCTGCAGTGCCAATTATATCAAACTATTGATAATCGCTTCTGTTTGATCCTGTTCTTTTGATGAGTTTATTAATTTGCTCCACTGCCAGGGATGGTTCTAGAAACAAAAGTTGTCACATATATTATGTTCAACATGTAATCCAGTTTATCATTTCTTTTTGTTTTTTTGTTGAATTAGCTTGCAACTTCTCGATGTCTAACTGGTTCAGGATTAGCCTAGTGTCTATTTTTATCACGGGATGTTATTTCTTACTTGTAAAGATGAATTTTTATTTTGGCAACACATAACATTGAATATTTCCTTGTATGGATGTAGGCAGAAGGTAGACTTTCCAACCCAGGAAGAACCCCAGTCATAACTTTTGTCTTGGGTAAATGACTTTGCACTATTAAGTGAATTATTTTGAGTACATTATTCTCTAGGTAAATGATGACTCAATTTTAATTTTGTTACTGTACACATTGCTTTCAGTGGAATCATTTTCTCAGTTTGTCCTTAGTAAAGAACTTGGAAATTATTGTCTGGATCTCAAAACCAGAAATTATTGTGCAGTATGTTTCTATTTAAATAGTGCTTATGTAGGTTTAACTCTTAATGGGTATAGTGACACTTCTCATTCTCATCTTCAAAGATTGGAGCCTTGCTTCCATCAAAGTGAAACATGCAGACACATGATTGTACCCCACCTTCATATGCAGCAGTTTTTACTTTTTTGAAGTTTTTGGTATGATTGTTTGTAGAATAGCTTCCCCATTGTGATACTTTCTAAGGAATTGGTATAATTATTGCTGCAGCACTACTTAAAATGCAGAGAAATGATGCTAATCCAATAATTGTACTTTTAGGAGGTCCTGGAAGTGGAAAAGGTACTCAGTGTACAAGGATTGTTGAAACCTTTGGTTTTACCCACTTAAGTGCTGGAGATTTGTTAAGGAAGGAAATTTCTTCTAATAGTGAAAATGGGTAAAGTATGCCTTCTTTTTGCTGATATGGATCTCTTGTTTAGCATACTGTGTAAATTGCTATGTAATGATGGTATCCAATTGCAGTGCAACGATTTTCAACACGATCAAGGAAGGAAAAATTGTTCCTTCAGAAGTGACTGTAAAACTAATCCAAAAGGCAATCAAATCAAGTGAAAATGATACATTTCTTATTGATGGTTTCCCAAGAAGTGAAGAGAATCGTATGGCATTTGAACGAGTGGTGAGTTTCTTTTATTCTCATAATAATGATTGGTTGGGCTTTATTTTTTATTAATTTCCTTCTCTCCTATAAATTTTGATAGCAATGCACTACCCTGGCTTTTCATTCTTTCAAACATATGCCATATGTACATGTACTCTCTTTAGTGTAATCACATGCATGGCCAAGTTAGAAAGTTTCCACTATGAATTTCTCAACGATGGTAGCTCCACTATTATGAGTCTTACACCATGGTGTGAGGTATTAGGTCAGTATGCAAACCAGAAAACCACCTGCACTATTAACTCTCTGAAGGTGGAGGTGAAGCAGTAAATGTGAGAAAAAGTGGGTACAATAATCAGTTCTCAGTAAATAATAATGCTGAACAACAATTGCAGGTTGGCACTGAACCAGATTTTGTTCTTTTCTTTGATTGCCCTGAAGAAGAAATGGTGAAACGAGTGCTAAATCGTAATCAGGTGCTGTTCATTTTATATTTCTTTCTCTCCTCTGTCTTGCTTCTCTTCTGGCCATAAGGAAAATTGTGATATCGTCTATTTAGGGACGCGTTGATGATAATATATATACAGTCAAGGAACGTCTAAAGGTTTTTACGGCATTGAATCTTCCTGTGATCAAATACTACTCTGAGAAAGGCAAACTTTACAAGGTACTGATTTGGTAGATTATCGACAAATATTTATAATTTGGATTGTCCTCCTATTCAATCCAATGATATTTTTCTATGTTATGAGCTTTGAATGACATAACCTTGGCTGCTTTTCACCTATGCTGATAAAGGAAAGTAATGAAATATAATGTTCTTGGTTTCATTTCGTAACTTGTATGAATGCTTTATCAATTATTAAGTACGCAACTATTAAAATTACAAAATCACGTGCAGATCGACGCTACTGGAACAGAAGACGAAATATTTGAGCAAGTCCGCCCTGTTTTTGCTGCATTGAGGTATATTGTGTAGTGCTCTTTTTTGTACAGCACTTAAAATTAATTGGGTGCTTTTCATTTCTCACCATTGGGGAAATGTGTGGTGTATAGTCTCAGGAAAAAAAAAACTTACTTCAAATTTTCTAATTTATATTCTGCTGCTTGATTTCTAATTTGGTTTTTCATATTCTTTTTAACTCACTATACCGTGTGCGAACAAACTATGCTAATATTCTTTTCCTGTTGTCTTTATACTCCTGTTGGCTGCTTCTTACAATGATAGTTTGCTATTATTTACAAGAAAGTTGAACTGATGCATCTCTCTCCATGAGAAGTGACTTCTTCGAGACCTTTGTTTTTAATTTATTTACATTTCTACAGGCCAAAAACTCGAAGCAACGATCTGCAGAGGCAAGCGGTAAGATGAAAAATAAATTGAAGAGTAGGAACTATACAAACCATTGGAAGATCCTCCTTTCTGCTATATCCCTTTTTTCGGCGGACCGCAGGGCCACCAGTGATTTTTTCCAAGTTGGGGATCTGGGGACTCAATAACTCTCACCAACCTGCCGGTTAATGAAACTTGTTTTTCACACTTTTTTTCTAAACGGTAACCATAGATGGCACCCTTAAAAAAACGAAATGAATTTTCTTACTCTATTTGCTGGAAGTGGCGTGAAATGCTATAATGAACTTTTTATATAATGTGTTTGTAAAGTAAATGTGGATCTAAAAAGCTATGAAATAGACTTATCAAATGATATTGCAGTCTTATGATGTTTTACTGTTGAGAGGCTCTTTGTATTTGTAGAATAGATGCATTTCCAGGTGCCGATCCGTGGAGTTTTCTCATCCTTTTTTACTCAATAATTTGGTAGAAAACTGGACTTGTTTGTACTTGTGGTAAGAATATATGTGCATTTGTGTATATCAGTCATTCAAATTAAGCTTGCTAAAACTGAAGCATTCATGGTTGATCTTGTATTTGCATATTCTCCCTTTGCCTAGGAGTTGGGAAGACTAGGAGGGGTGATAGTTTTCTCTCTTTTTTTATTTTTTCTTTTAAAAAGTTATTTATTATTCTCTATTCGATTTTTGAACAATAGTTAAATAACTTTTAGGATATCACTACCAACCAATAACTCATTTCATTTGTGCTAAAATACTTGTGTACAGCCTTCATCTACAGTATTTGCAATGAATATAATAAAATTGAGCCAGATATTTTTTCGTCAATGAAGATGTTGAGATCATTGAACTGTAAGACATCAGATTGCATCAACCATCCATTGAACATTGAGAAAAATTGACCTTATCTGACATTTCCTAGTAAAAGGGCTGTAGTCTTGTTCAGTCTGAGACTGCATCATACATTGTCGAGTACGGACGAAAGTCGATTTTATATTACAATGTCGAGTGAAAGGTGTTTGAGATTTGGACTCCAATTATGACGAGTTAAGGTTTTGTAGTACAATTAGCCCCCGTTTGACACCCATTAATTTCTCATTCTCATTTTCATTCTTCATTTCAACAACACATTCTCCTAATAAAATAATATTACACACAAATCAAAAACTTTTCATCACTTTTTCACTACACATTCTTACATCAATCACTATTTCAAAATTTCTCTACTCCTCAAAATGGATTTCAAACAGGGGCTTAATGTGTGCGCGCGCGCAAATTGGGCCTAGTTTGGATTTTGTTCCACAATTTAGCCCCCGTTTGGCACCCGCTCTTATTAATTTTTTTTTTTAATTCATTTCAATCACACATTCTCTAAATAAAATAATATTATACATAAATTTAAAATTTTTCATCATTTTTCCACTATATTTTTTCCCATCAATCACTATTCCAAAATTTCTATTCCCATTAAAATGAGTGTCAAACACAAGATTAGCATTATAAAAGGATGGAGTAGCATGGTAGTGCGTGAGTCCATATGGGCAGAGACAATTCGCTGCCAAGAATTTGAAGATTGTAATTAGTTGAAGGATGAAATTTGAAGATTCTAATATTTTTAAGGACTGAATTAGATGATTGCAATAGTTGAAGGACTTCATTTGATGCTTGAAATACTTGAAGCAAAATTCGAAGATTCTAATAGTTGAAGGATTGAATTTGATGATTGCAATAGTTGAAGGACTGAATTGAAGATTAAAATATTTGAGTGATGAAATTTGAAGATTCTAATAGTTAAAGAATTGAATTTGATAAAAAAAATAGATGAAGGCCCAAATTTGAAGATTAGCATTGATGAAGGACGAAATTTGGAGATTCTAATAGTTGAAGGATTGAATTTGAAGATTAAAACTGATGAAGGCCGAATTTGATTATTATAAATAGTTGAAGGATAAAATTTGAAGAACTGATTTTGATAATTTTAATAGAATAGATTAGGACCGAATCCTAAAGATTAACACAGGTGAAGGACGTGATTCTAATAGTTGAGAGACGGAATTTGATGGTGGCAATAATTGAAGGATGAGATTGAAGATTTAAATAGTTGAAGATCTATGTGCTCGAAGTTGGCTAAGGCTTAGGTTCAATTCTTTTTGGCTGTTGCTTTGTCCCTCGTCACCTTCAGAGAGGATGGCTTCTAAGAGTTAACATGTAAAATTTTGGATCTTGCTTGAAGTATTG
>CAIGRS010086412.1:0-30537 GCA_903798395.1 Fraxinus floribunda | reverse complement strand
TTTTCCACAAAAACAATGAAAATATTTTCTTTTCTATGATATATTTTCTATGTCAATCAAATACACCGTAAATGTTTTGAATTTCTAAAATTATCACAATTCATACTTTTAAGTGTATCCTAATAATTTTTCAGAACTTACTATTTCAACTTTGCATATTTTAAGACAAATAAATATTTAAAAGAGGAAATTGCCACGAAAATTATCATAACTAAGTAACTAACTGAAGTAGAAGTTGAAACTATTCATATTTTTTTTTGGAAAATGTCCCTTTTTTTTTTATAATGCCCAAAATATACTTCACCTAAAAATGACTTGAGAGACAATAACCTCTCTTTCTCCATCCCGTTTCGCTTGTGAAAACTGCCAATGATGCTCAAAATTTCATCTCCGTCCTTATTTCTTCAACTGCATTGTCGATCACCAGATATTTGACCTTAGATCACAAGTCTCGCTCTAATAAATTTCTAACAACTTAGAATGGTAATAATTGTTCATTATTATTATTGTGCTTGGTGCTCGTGCCTTTTCATATTGGGTCGTTGTTTCGATGTGTACTTGAAAATGTAAAGTAGACAACACGTAGGGATGACAAAAAAATTCTCTCAACCTGAAATTCGTAGGGCCCCACCCAATTTGGTAAACGGGACGAAGATGGGGCGATGTTCATTGCCCCGAAGTGGGTATGGGGCGGGTATGGAAATCATTATCATCGTCCCGCTATCCGTCTCGTTTAAAATTAATTTCAAATTTAAGTTTTTTATTAAACAAAAATAATAAATTTATTATATTTTTAAAAAGGACATAAGTTGTTTCTAACAAATTGATAAAAAATAATAATGTTTATGTAAATACATAAAAAAAATAAAAATAAAAATGGGGCGATAAACGCCGCGCCCCTATCCCTCCATGTCCCGCTTTAAAAAAATATAAGGATGGAGTAAAGTAACAAACCCGATGAGGCGGGGGTGAGAATGGTCGCCCCGTTGCCATCCCTAACAGTACGCAATCAAAATATCTTTATTTTGTTATGCGTGATGTTGAATGAAATTTACTTCGTAACATGACTTCTTTCAAAAAAATTGTATTATTTGTAATATTTTAGTGGTCGATATGGGAATTTAAGACTTCGAATGTGAGAGAGAGTTGAAGAAACTATATGTTCGAGGATAACATGTATCTTCTATAGATTGTATGGAGAAATTTTATTGCCCATTATCGAAACTCCATCAAATTGACCATTTTCGTTGCAACTGAAAAACAATACACGCATTCAACGTCACTCTTGAAAATATATAAAATTGATGCAGACATCTGTAGAAGAATCTATCTCTTTTACGTGTTTATTGTTGCTTGTATTGGTTAGTTTGCGGTGGTGTGATGTTGGTCCTTATTGAGAGGGTGAACATAGGTGATGCATGGTTTCTAAAACCTAATTTGGCAATTGGAAATAGAGCGAAATATTTTCGAATGCTCCGATTGATTTTTTATAGGAATAACTCAAAACATGGTTCATCCATAAATTGTACAATAGGTTAACTTTGTACAAGGTCAAACTTCTGTAAAAGTTACATAACAATATGTGCATTACACTTGATTTTTTTATAATATGCAAATTTTAAAGAAGTGTTAGTTTTCATTTTAAGTCAAGCCGTCATTCAGTAACATCGTCATAGTTAGTACAAACTACAAAATAATGAATGCAAATTTTAAAGATACACTTTAGCATATACTTTATATGCTAAACCAAAATGTTTGTCATGCATTTCAATTTCATTCATTTATAGGATCATTGTATCAATTCAAAGTTTAGTTAATGCATTAATAAGATTGACTTTTGAGGTACCCCCAACAAATTTGATAAACGTTTACTATTACTTAAAAGCTATTAAGCTTCCAATTAATCACGAATTTCATGAGATCCATAACTTTTATCAATTTTTCAATCACGTGTTTCATCAATTTTTTTATGTATCAAAATTCACACAAAAAGCCATGATAGATAATAATTAAAAAAAACAAAAAAAAACAAGCCTTTTATGGAAAAAGTGGACACAATTTTTGCATTTATCAACTAATTTGAAGATAATTGCTTGTTTTTTTATAAACATTTCAATTTTGGCCAATCTCAATTTTAACCACACATTTCATGTGATTTACAATTTTTATCAACTCATTTCATCGACTTATATTAAAATCAGCTAAAACTTTTATCAGCTTTATCAAACAACCAATGCAAACATTTTGAATTAGAGGGGTACAATCAAACTTGAAAAAATATTGTGAAAAACACAAAAGCATTCAATATCTTGTTATAATTGTTTTATATGTATTTTTATACTTAATATTGTTCCCAACGGATATGAAATTAAAACAAGAAAATGAAGATTTGCATTTAAAGAATTTGTTTATAACTAATACAAATAATCTATTAAAAAATTAATTCATGTATTCGGAATTGCAATGACAAACGAGGCCAACAGTGACGTAATGACAATCACTTTGGTGCAGTGTTAGAGCAAATTGATAGAAAAAAAAAATCAAATATAGGTTATAACTTATAAGTAGTTGAAACTTTGATTTAAAAGTGAAGATTTATAGTAATGTGGTAATTTGTGGAGAAATTATAGATAATTTTTCAAAATTATAAAGGTTAGAACTTTGGTTAAGAGAGTGAGGGAGAGAGTCGAGACGAAGTGAGAGCAAAGACTCGAGTATGTTGTGATTTTGTTAAACGTTAGGGATCACTTGACCACCCATACCCCACTCCGTGTTCGCCAGTGCAAACAACCCATAAGAAAGAATAATACGTGGACAAAATAGACTAACGATACCTTTATGTTACACAATTGTTATATCATGCTATTATACTCGTCATTTCAAAATTTATATAGACTTGTTTGTAGTGCTATAAGTAATTTTAATGTTGTCTTTACTATGATAGCAAATTGAATGTGGTATATACAACATAAATGCTTAGTACTAAATTGTTTTTAACTTGACAATTTTTATTTTTATTTTGCAAGTTTTACTATAGTATAATTTCCAATTTCATAAGATAGATACAATTGCAAAGTTATTTTTAGAAAAACAAAATAGCTACAAATTTATGGGTATAGGGAGTAGGGACACAAATTTATCTGTTAACAACTAATTTGAAGATTAATAAAGAATAACACGTGGAAAAATAAACTAGCTACACCTTATTTCATAATCGAAAATTGTTTGTAGTAATAAGTAATTTTATTTATTCTCTCAAAATGATAGTAAGCTGAATATGGTATATAACATGAATTAATTTCCACATTAAGGTATTGTTTGACATGACCGTCGAGAAAACAAAAGTTGTTTTTGATACTAAAAATTTGTTTGGTCATGTTTGAATAAACATTTAAAGTGTGTTTGATTGCGAGTATAAAATTTGTATGAAAATAAAATAAATTTTAGATATTTTAATTGACTAGAAATTATTTGTATAGAAATTGTTAATTAAATATGTTTGATTGATCTAATTTTCAATCTAAAAAATATTATACTTGTTCATTTTTTATCGGTGAGTAGATGAGAGAGGGAAAGAAATAGTGAATTATCTGAAAAATAAAAATCACCATTCCCTAAATAAAATATTCTCTTTGTTTTCAAAGAAAATATGGTCACGTGGCCAAACGTAGAATTGTCAATCAAATAACACAAAAGTATGAAATTAAGTGGAAAAAAATACATTTTTCATGGAAAATATTGACAATCAAACACACCCTTAGTGTATTTTCCGAATAAATGAGTTTTTTTTTTTGTTAAAATTCTCGAGAAGCTCTTATGCAAAAATTAGGAATAATAACAGAAACTATTCGATACGTGTAAACGTTCTTAACATGTCAAAAAATTGGCAAATTTCCCAGTGTGATGTAAATTTCAATTTAATAGGTTAGATACATTTGCAAACACTCGAATAACTTTCGATACAAAACAAAATAGCAAGCAACGAAATAAAACCAAGCTTTCATGAAAAGTGGACTCAAAATTTTGATTGTAATTAACTAATTTTGAAGATTAAAAAAGATTAGCCGACGATACCTTTATTTTATACCATGCAATTAAAGCAAATGACATTTCACAATTTTCTAATACTTGGTTATAGTAGTAATAATAGCGTGTCAACATTGTTTGTTAGTTTGTCAAATGTGGTTTAATTTTAGTGTCACAACATATAAAAAATTGAAGAAGCTTGCTGCACGTACATAAATATAATTACCAGAAATGTTACAGACCACTCACACAAGGGTGGGGCCCGCAATTTTTTCTTTTTAAATACACGGTGGGACCCACATTTGTTTCTTTTCTAGTGGAATTCAGACAATTTTTTTTTTCTATACAAATGATTTTTTTCTTAAAAAAAAAAAAAAGCTTTAATGAAACACGGCCACAAATTTTATCCGTCCTCAACTAAAGTGGGGTGTCCTAAACTAAAATTTTAATGAATTTAGTAAATTTGAATAGATTTTCACATAATCCCTAATAATATCATTAAAAATTGTGAAATTTTAAAAGAATGTGTCATGTACATTTCTAAGCTAAAAAGTCATCCAAATATTTGAAATCCCTTTATTACTGAAATCCTTATAAATTCACGAGTTACTAAGTATATCTAAAGTTTAATAAACTTTATTAAATTCTTAATTGAAGACACTTAAATTTAGAAGAGCTTTTAAATTTATTAAAATCTCAATTGAGGGCATCCTCATAATTTCTTAACATTGAAAAGGAATAGAATGTTTAAAAATCAACAAATGATACTTTTACTTCGTACAATCAATTGAAGCACTCGATCGATAAATAATTTACTAAGACTTATTTGTAGCATGGAGCAAACTTAATTATTGTCTAGGTAAACAATTTGAAATTGGTATGAAATATACATGATATAAATGCTAATCAATGTTAACATGACGAGTGTTTAACAAATTTTGTCAACATATAGTCTAACTTTCAATTTAATAAGATAGATAAAATTACTAATATATTTACAACTGTTTGTATAAACAAAATATGAAAAAGCGACGATAGATGATAAAATCAACCTTTTAATGTAAAAACGAGAAAAAAGTTTTATTCGTTATCAATTAATTTCACTAAAATTTTATAAGCTTTTTAATTTTGGTGAAACTTAACTTTTAACCACATATTTCATGACACCATAATTTTTTAACATCATAATAAAACCAATCTTTTACGGGTATACGGACACAAATTTATCCATTATGGACTAATTTGAAGATTAAAAAATAACACATGGAAAAATAAACTAGCGACACTTTTTTACAATCGAGACTTGTTCGTATTAGCAAGTAATTTTTTTATTATTCTCTTGCTATGGTAGCAAACTGAATATATATATATAGTATATAATATAAATATCTACGCCAAATGTTTGTTTGACTTGACTTTTGACAGTAAAAAACTCATTTTGATACTAAAAACTTGTTTTCGACATGTTTTGATAATTTTTTAGGAGTTTTTTGTCTTGTTAAGAGAGCATTTACGAAATCCTCAAGTAGCTCTTAAGCAAAGAGTGTGAATAAAAACAAAAACATGTCAAGAAATTTGGCAATATTTCCCATTATGGTGTAATTTTCAATTTAATAGGTAGATACATTGGCAAAGATATAAATAAATTTCCATGTAATAACAAAATAGAACATAACAGAATAAAAATTTAGATTTTATGAAAATTGGACACAAATATTGATTGTGATCAACTAATTCAGAAGATTAAGAAGGTATATCGCTTGCGCACGGTAATATTAATCGACGTCAATCGTTACCTTTATATACCACGCAATTAAAGCATTTCACAATTTACAAATACTTGTTTATAATAGTAATAAATTTACTTATTGTAATCCTATGTATCAAATTAAATGTAGTATATAACATAAATGCTTATCACTAAATGTTCTTAACAAGTCAAGATTTTTTTGTAATTTTTGTTAAGGTGATGTAATATTGAATATTCAATTTAATAGTATACATACAATTGCAAATAGGTAAATAACTTTCCATAACACCTAATAAAACCAACTTTTTATGGAAGAATGAACATAAATTTTACTCGTGATCAACCGAATATTATGAATTAATGACACGTTGCAAGATTAACGAATGACACCTTTGTTTAACTTGACAATATACCATGCAGTTACAGCACACGATAATATTTCGTTATATTTGTCTTCTACTCCATGCCACACGACATAAAAAACTAAGCATAAATGAAAATTCCGACATAGATTTTTTTCGCTGCTAACTAATTTTTATCATCGAGAAAGAATAACACGTGTCAAGATGAATGTGCACTACATTAATTTTATGTACTAGGTTACCGTACAATTAAAGTATACAACGTTAAAAACATTCCATCTGTCGTCCACTCTGTGTAGTTAATGATGTCATGTTTGAACACTCATTTGGTCACAAAAACATCATATTTCTTTTAATTGAAACAAAATCTTTGAAATAAAATGAATGCATGACCTAATATAACTTGATGCACAACTATTTCTAACGTGTTCATCTTCAACGTGATCGTAACTTATATTTTCCCATCCAAACGTGATGTGATTTGTACAATTCTTGATTGTACGGACTCGTATGTTAACCTACTATCATATCCAATCTCAAAAAGTATGTTCGATTCCAAGAATCTTCATAAAATGGTCCAAAATCACAATATGCTCCACGAAAAGCGTTATATTGACCACTTTCGCTTCGACGTAAAATATCTCCCAAACTGCTAATCTGCAGTTCTTGAGCGAATACTCTCCAGAAAGCTTATGAAATTTCCTACACAATAAAAAAGATTTCATCAAATTCCATTAGGTGTAGCTCAAGTTATTCCTGGATCAATCGAGCACAAAAACACACCTTTAGTAGCCTAAAGCAGCCTATTTTGCTGCATTCCAATCCACATCCTACTCATCCATCGCTCACAACTGTAGATTAAATCCCAATCCAACGGCCTAAATTTAAAATTTCGCACAAGCCTGGATCCGCGTCGAGGGCCTCTTACCAATGATGTTATAGCATTTGGATATTAGCTCTCTAACGCTTACTATATAAATCCACCGCATTTCACACTCATCCTTCATCCCCAATCCTCAAAATCCTTAACAATTCGGTAGAATAGATCCATACGAATTTCTCAAAATCCCAGTTGATTGTCTTGATCGTAGTCTCAGTTTTCTGATACTGGAAATAAGTTTTTATGGCCGCCACTGAAGAACCAGTTATCACCGTCGAGCCTGTGGCCGAGCTGGCCGCCGCTGAACCAGCTGTGGAAGAGATCCCACCGGCTAAGATTGCCAAGTCCAAGAAAGAACCCAAGCCGAAGAAACCTGCTGCACCCAAAAAACGCAATTCACCATCTCATCCTCCTTACTTCGAGGTATTGAATTACAATTCAATTTTGTTTGATTTTCATCGGTTGGTGATTTTATGAAATTGGATCTGAAATTTTGGTGGATTTTGTGTGCATGCAGATGATTCAAGAGGCAATTGTGTCATTGAAGGATAGAACTGGATCCAGTCAATATGCGATTCAGAAGTTTATTGAGGATAAGCAGAAGAATCTGCCGTCTAACTTTAGGAAGCTTTTGCTTTTTCACTTGAAGAAGCTTGTGGCTTCTGATAAGCTGGTTAAAGTCAAGAGCTCGTACAAACTCCCACCTACTCGTTCGCCGGCTTCCAAATCTGCCGCTTCTGCTCCGGCTAAGAAGAAGCCGGCTCCTTCTGCCAAGACTAAGGCCGCCGCCAGCAAAACTACCAAGGAAAAGAAGGCACCGCCTTCCAAGGCGAAAGCCAAGCCAAAGGCAGCTGCTACCAAATCCAAGGCTAAACCGGCTACCAAGGCTAAACCGGCTACCAAGGCTAAGCCGGCTGCTAAGGCTAAGCCAGCTGCCAAATCCAAGCCAGCTGCAAAACCTAAGGCTGCTACGCATGCGAAGCCGAAACCAGCCCCCAAAAGGAAGGCTGCAGAGAAGCCCAAAGCTGAAAAAAAGAAGCAGCCTGCTAAGGTTTCAAGGACATCGACAAGGTCATCCCCAGGTAAGAAGGCGGCTCCGGCGCCCGTGAAGAAAGCGGCGACTCCTAAGAAAGCGGCTCCGGCGGCAAGGAAGGCCCCAGCAGTAAGGAAGCCTCTGGCAGCAAAGAAGGCTCCAGCTAAGAGCGCGAAGCGAACTGCGAAGTCTCCGGCGAAGAAAGCAACCCCTGCAAAGAAGGGGAAGAAGTGAGAACGAGAGAGAGGGCCTCTTTGAAAGAGCTGTTTGTTACATGGGTAGTTTGTAAATTTATCTTGGGTCCTTTGTAGTTGGAGTATTTGCATCTTTAGTCCATAGAATATCATAGAATTGTCTTTTCACCCGCTCTTTTTCCTATATTTTTTTAGAGTTCTTTCTATTTATTTTTAGTTTTTACTTTTTAGAGATTTGACACAGTGCTGTGTTGTACTTACAATGTTCAAATCTATTTCAAAATGAATGAGTAAAGTTTCTTTTCTGATTTTATGATCTTCTTTTCGCCTTTTTTTCTTTTGCGGCTTGTTTTTAGGGTTATGATTCTTACAGTGTTTTACGCGCAAGTTTAGGTTTTACTCATGGCTGGCGGTGCACGTTAATGGCGAGGTGTGACGGTGGTGTTTCGCGTGTTGTACACCGAGAGGACGTAAGTTAGTATGTGGCGTCATTAGCAACCCTAATGTCGATGGCGTGAATCAGAACCTTTTTCTGTGTGCAAGGCACGTATTCTGTACGTCATATCAGGTAATCTCTGGACTGTTTCCACTTCAATTCTGTACGCTTCTTTTGCATGTTATCTTGACTCTCTTCAACAAATTACCAACAGCTCTCGCACTGATCAATTAGCTGTATGTATTGCCTGTATTTTTATTGGCATATAGTATATTTACCTGTTTTTCGTTGCCGCCGGCTATAGAAATTGAACATTGTGGTAACCGTGAAATGTTAGAATCTATTTGATGGCTCTCCTGTTTTCTGATGTCGACAATTTATATGGCAATTGAAGAGCATTGTGATATAATGATTGATGAAGTTCCTCTCGATAGCCCCTTTTAGGTTCCTTTTCCAGAAGTGTTTAGATAGTGTTTTTGAGAGAGAGCAGCTAGCACTTTAACCATAAATACTGCAGTTATTGTGGATGCTAGGATGTTTAAAACATTTATAATGTGGCTTTTACATTTAACTATAGCTGATGCAGCTATGTTCAACAACTAACATAAATGGTAAATTGTGCCATTCTATTTGATTAATAATATCAGTGCTCCTATTAAGATTATTAAGTTTTTATAGGAAATTTCACATTTACTCTGGCGATTATTACACAGGCGCCGTGTCATTTAAACTTGGATCTATGTTAATTGATTGATACAGATTCGCACTGCAAGATATGGATGAATTTTCCAAGATGGGATTTATTGTCATTCTTGTAAAACAATCAGCGAAGACTAAATTTAGGTTCATCACAATGGTTGGAGAAAAGTCTTGGTGTTAGGGAGATGATTTATAGACATACATTCACATATCATTTTTCTTTAATCTCCAGAAAAGAAGAGCAGATTTCAGGTTGCATTTTCATTTTCGTCTTGTTGAATACTCGAAATTTTACAAGGCTGCTGAGATGTACTACCTGACATATTTAGGGTGTTCAGCTGCCCCTATATTAAGCATTTTCTCCTCCTTCAATATCAGGTGATAGTGACTCATTGGTTGGGCTTGGAATGATTCCTTGTAAGTTCTTCCATATTTCCTTAAAACGCATGATATGTTTGCCCGTATCTAAAATATCTAGTCATTTATCTGCAATGCTTATACTTTTCACGTTTCCTCATTTATATGGCATACTTCCATAAGTTTTTGCTCTCTTGTTTACACTTTCTACCTTCTCTTTGATTCCAGCGATCGTTTGATCTTGGGACCCTGCATTGTATTATTTGATAACTGCTTATTATTTTGGATTCTTATCATGATAAGAACAAAAACAACAGGAGCTGCTTCATTTTCCATTTATTTCTTCAATTAAGAAAAGAAAGAAAATTAATAATAATTCTAGGTTCCGAACTTTTCCCAATAATATGGGTTGGCTACATACATCTTTTTTCTCCATTCTATTCGATTCATTGCTAGTTCTATTGGATGATTCACGCAATCATAACTGCCCGTGTTAACTTTTAATTGTCTTCCTCTTTTAACCTTTTGCATTAATATCATGTCACTTTTGTTTTAAGTATATGCAAGATATGTCCCAACTGTCCAAGTTGTCATTTACTTAATTTATCGTGAATTGATGTCATTGCTACTTTTGGCATGCATTCTCATTTGTTATCTTATTTGCTCGAATAATGCTATCTAGCACCAGCGTATGTGACATTATATGATAGCTACAATTAAATGTGAAATTATTTATGTCATTTAATTGAACTTGTCATTTAATGCCAATAGTGCTGCCACCTAGACCAGTGTTAAACTCCTGTGATGCTAAATATCACTACTCTATTCGCTCTAGCGTGACCGTACATTCGGCTGAATATCCCTATTTCTACTGTGTTCATTTTATAGATGTTTGTCCCATGTAGATTTTAATCTTATATGGATCTTCTTTTCACATGGAACCCTTGTAGCAATTCTCCCCAACCTGCTTTACTTCTATGCATTACATCTTTGAGTCCCCGTCGTTAATGGTACCTAAGTATGTATAACAATTTCAATTTAGATTTTCATTCATGATAAGAACTTTAGAAGGATTATATTGAGGAAGAACTTTATGTGCCTGCATTTCAAGTTTTCACCTTACCTTATGTTTACTTCCATTGATAACCATCACGCGTCTTCTTAGCACCTAATATACTTGCCATCTCATGTGCCCGTGAACTTTTAACTGGCCAGGCAACACATGGAGCAAAAAGGTCCCCTCTAAATATTCGCTTTCACTTTGCCGTGTGCTTAAGGAATGGAGGGCAAGCAGCGATGGATTTTCTTCAAGCCATGACCAGTTCTCTTGGTGGGCCGAGCCGAGCATGCTCAGTCCATAAATATCCCTAGCGTCAATACATTGCCGACCCGTCGAAATTAAAAAAAATATTTACTTTACAATATAAAAATGAAAGAAAATAAAATAAAAATTAATATTATTTTAATAAGTGTCAGGGATGCTATATGCCGGTACTCTCTTAAAAAATGGCATGTTGGCATTTCCGTTCGTGTCGTGTCCAACACTCTTGTACATCTTTGTGCCTCCTAAGATAGAGCCATAAAATATAACTGGATAAATTCGCAAATGTTAGGAAGGGGGATTTGTTGAATTACTGTTCAATTGTTTGATTTGAGCAACATTCATTAATTGACAACAAATGTTTTGATCAAAGGTTTGCATAAAGTTACAAGTTCTCAATTCCGATGGTACAACTATGCACAGTTCTTCGGGCCATATACAAGTTTGATCTTCTAGCTAGATCCTTTATAGAGAAATCAGTTGGTCATAAGTATGAGAATTTAACATGAGGCAATTGCATTACCAAGAACCATATCAGCTCTGAGCTATCACCTTCAATGTATTCCTAACGACTAACGCCAGGTTTTTGTGCTTTCTGCCATTAGTTATATGGATTAAAATTGTATATTATCTGCACAATTGTTCTCTAAAGGGGGGAAATTCTTGTGTTTATGTGTACACAGTTGCCATGTCCATATAGACGAAGATGAAGAAAACAACCAATAGAAGCGAAGAAAAGGAAGCTCGAGGGAAAGTCTTGAGGTTATTTTTGTGCTTATCATAAGAAACTGGTTTGTTAACTGTAAATATTAACTGCTGATGACTAGTCAGCTGCTCAGAAAGCAATTGAGGAACAATCTGTGGATAACAAGATCGATATTTACTGAACATTTTTTTTTTCAATGTTTTTCAAATTTCAATATGTTAAATGTTAATAATTGATCTCTCGGTTGAAAACCCTTCCAAATTTTAATTCCTGCAGATCCACACTCTCTTATACATGCATAATGAGAAATGAGAAATTGCAATTGTCACGATTTCAAATCACTCTCTCAATCTTTCAACTTTCTGAATGGAATACTTCAGTTCTTTCTGGATGTTCAGCCTTGAAGGCGACAGAACTATGTCTTTCCAAACTGAGCCTGCTTCAAACGCTGGATTAGGGCGTCTATAGAGTTCAAATATGGAATCTGCCGTGTCATTCAACCTTCCTACCTTTTTTAAGCAACTTATCTCATCTGGGTCAACCAACAAAGTCTTGTCTTTGTCTTTCCATCCTATTAACTTCACAATCACAGTCATGTTAGTATCTGATATATTTGGAGAAAACACGAACAGATTGGTAGATGTTGCAAAGAAAAAACAACATTTTGGTTTAAGCTAATGATACCTTAGGCGGGCATTCTAATGCATTGGTAGAGTAGAGTCTAGCATTGTCTACTAATTGGCAGTATGTCATAAATGCATCTGCAAATCTCTTGTGCGATTTTAGCTGTGAGTTCACCCTGATTGCTCTTCTACACATTATTGCTCTCCTGTGAAAGGGAAGAAACTGCATCGATTTTCTGAATTCTCTTAAAAGACAAATCTAATCAATGAAAAATCTTTCTTCTTTAAATGTAATTGTCGAACACAGATAGTATGATACGAGATTTCTTTTATCATGGATCCTTTCCCTTTTGTTCCACTTGGAAAGTTACAAGAAGGATAAATGGTAGGTCATGACGTGTTTTTTCCATACATTTTATGCTGATAATGAATATATGGAAATATGATTAGTGGCAACATTTTATGTTTCGTGTACCTTATTCCTCGGATAACTGCTAAGTAAGCATCACAAACGACCCCAACCAACTCTATTCTGTACGGCCTTCTCTTTTTAGCTCCATCGTGTTCTTGTTCTTCGTCAATTTGTTCCCAGTACTTCTCAGTAACAGTTCCATCTTCATCCACCTTGTAACCATCTCCCATGCGGTACCTGCGGCGGTGAACATTCCTGGCCATGGTTATTGTCTGCACAACAAATGGCACCCATGAGAGTGTGCCATCCATGATCACGTCCCGACCTTCGTTGAGCGCTGTTACAAGGAGGGATGCTGCTGCGTCTGTAGATGATTGGTGTACCTGCAAAATGCAATTGCATACCGGTTACTTTTTGAAATACTTAGGCAATAGTTTTTGAATTATTTATCCAACAATATTTCTGGAGTAATATTGGAGTTCCCACTATGATAAAATAGTGATTGAAATTAGCAAACAACTCTATAAACTGGAATAGATGGGTCAGGGACGAACTATCTAAGGAGAAATCAAATAGTTTCTGAAAGAAGGCAAGAATTGGAGTTTGAACATGTGATCTTTTGGTTTTGATGTATAAAATTTAGTTATTTCGTCTGATACATCACTGCTAACTGATGAACACTGATCCATCTGACCAAATTCACATGATTGTCCAATGGAAAATAAGATAATGGTGCTTTCTTAATTCTTTCCTAATAGTTGAGATATAATTGTATTTGTTGGTCTTTTCCTTTATTGGGGCCTGAAAAGGATATCCTAATAGTAGCGAAGCATCTTGATTGATCTTCAAGTATGTTTTTTTACATTTTATATTTGTATTTTGTATTTTTTGATACCGTACTCTTGTTTTCTGGTATGATTTTTGGCCCTATGCGTACAGGTAGTTCTCTTCAGCATTAAAGGAGTTTGGTTTCTCGGAGTTGGCTCTGGTTAGAGATTGTTGACGAAATAATCTCATACTGACCGGGGAAGAGAATGTTCAAGAGTATCTGGCTAACTTCTGCTCTCCAATGCCAAATGATTTATTAGAAGATACAATTCATTGGACCCTGCCATAAATTGTAAACAATGTGCGCGGACTACAATGGCTGCCTGTAGAAATTCTATTGCGCTTCTTTTTTTATATCTATAAACATTTTTGGTTGTTTATGCCATAAAATGCTAAAAACTGAAGATAGAAAATGGTGGAAGATTAGACGTGCGGATCCGTGAATTTTCCTTTTCTTCCAGTATTTCGCAAGACATTTTAGAAGTTCATAGCATGCACACTGGTTGATGAGAATTGCAGTGTATGTTGCATATGGAAGAGACTATGAGTTCATAGCTGCTCAGGTTGAATTTATCTGCCTGTGGGGAAGGTATCAGATAGGGTTTTAACAAAAATTAAGACCTGGGGAGCTATACTCAGGACATGATCTCACTTGTAACAGGGAAAAATACCTGCGTGCAGACTGATTCCAACAATGGGGAAAATTGAGAGTTGTGCATAATTTAGGGATTGATGCATTAGATGTTCTGAGATTGGAATATACTGTTTGTTTCCATATAGTATGAGGTTTAGTAGCCTCGCATCGTATAGATCAAGGGAATGCCCCTGGATGGTGTCAAATTCTTTCCATCATTAAGAAAATTTCCTTCTCAACAACCCCACCCCCCCACCCCCCAAGAAAGAATTCCTTAAAACTCCATATATTTCATGTTTACTGTTCAACCTCTTATAGAAGTGGTGTCTGCCTGCTTTTATATTTGTGCAACATACTATTATGTGTACTACTAGGGGAATCCTCAATCTCCATGATTTAAGTGCACGTGTGTCTTGAAGAATTCAGTATCTTCTGCAGCAAAAACTAAGGCTTCGTGCCCCAAAAAGAGTTGCTTACAAATGATGGATGTCAAAAGTACTTTCTTTTTCACGACTGGAATTGATGAACGGAGCTTTGGATTTTTTCTTGGAGAATACAAGGATAACACATACATACCAGTTCAGCAGTTTGAAGCATGTCATGGTGACCCCTTGAGCTAAGGGCTTTATAAATTACGTCGGACTCTTTGAAGGCGTCTGCTTCTATCACCACTGCATTTCCTGATGCTCCAGCCCATAATGGTCTGTTTCAGTAGAGTGCCAAACTTCATTAGACCACAGGTGCGAGTTCTGATTTTTCGTGTAAAGTTAACTTTTCTCTTAACTATTCAAAAACATGATTTTAATATTTGAGCTTCATTTTTCATTATGTTTTTCTTTTGGATGATAATAGCATATTAATGTTCTTACTCTTTTAGAATGTCTTTAAGCACAGTACTCTTGCCTGCCCCCATCCCTCCACCCATGAAGAGGAGAACAGGGCTTCTGTCTTTATGAGCCATGGGAACCATAACATCTGTGCACTGTGAATCGTCAAGGGATACAAGTCCAATGGCTTTCATTTCCTCTACTAAGGTAGTAAAAACTCTTGCCACCTTCAGGTTCTTGGTCACCCTTTCAAATCTCTGCTCTCTTTATCAACAAAAAGCCAAAAACAAGGATAATTTAGCTTATTTATTACTAAGAAAGCACATAACAATTAGTTAAATTTATAACATTGTTCCCAATTAGTGGAAACTGGTAATTTAGTATCCTAGTGTTTCTAAAAGTCGTTAAGAATGCATTCACTATATAGTTATTGCTAAGGGTGTGATAGAATTTAGAGAAACTTGCACTACTGGTCCCCCAACATATTGTCTGAGCAGCAAGTTTTCTTCAGCCTTTAAAAAGGAGCAAGTTAGTCCTCAACATATGGTTGCACAATCAGTCAGCCACTGAAACCGTCAAAATCTCCAATAAGTATTCACTTGACATTGAAATGTCCAACGTTGCAAAGCTCGATTCTGTTTCCCAACTTGGGTTGGTGCCTATAACTTTGTAAGTGATGCATGTTTCTATGAGAGCTAACTTCATTTTAAAGGTTGACGACCGACCACCTACTATGGACAGTACGGTGAGGAAAAAATGTTGCACCTTTACCTAGAACCAAGTCAACCTCTTTGGGGTTAATTCTCTGGCTGGTTTTTTTCTAAGCAAATCATAAGTTTTCAATTTCATTGTATAAATCTACCTGGTGGCTGCCATTACAATGTGCTTAAGCTTCTTTTTTGGCTCAGATTCAGCACTCAGCACCTGAAATAATATATTCCTAATCAGCAAAACTTACATCAAATGAGGTGCTTAATTTTACCTAAATAGTATATTGAATTTGTATTATGTTACCTGACTGATCATATGAGAAGCATGTTTCCAATGGAATGCGAAGTAACTAAGAATACATCTCTCAAACTCTTCCACCAGCTTTATAAAGAGAGTATCAGCGTCAGGTTCGCCAGCAAAAAATGCATATATGCCTTCTTCACATCCATCAGATTTTCTAATATAATCAAAAGCTAATTTGCAAAGATTTGGACATTCTCTTCTGTCACTGAATCCCATTTGTCTGGCTGCATGAACCCATGCACATGTATAGTGTGTGAGAAACGAAACACTAGCAAAGAAACACTAACAAGGCGCTTCTCAACGTGAATGCACCAGATCCAGCATAGAAACAAACAAGAAGGGATAAGGGATTCAATACGATTTACCTACATAATGGGAGAACCGTTCGAGTTTCAGAACCTGGCCAGTATCTGAGACTTTTATCCGAGGTATGATCCTTTGATCCCTTATTTTCTTTAGCCG
This sequence comes from Fraxinus floribunda, assembly GCA_903798395.1. Classification (NCBI taxonomy): domain Eukaryota; kingdom Viridiplantae; phylum Streptophyta; class Magnoliopsida; order Lamiales; family Oleaceae; genus Fraxinus; species Fraxinus floribunda. The sequence goes on along the minus strand of CAIGRS010086412.1, from coordinate 13,973 downwards.
ATAATGCATCACTGCAGCGAGTACTAATCCGATGGAAGAGGCTAAAAGGATCTGTGTGTATGTATGATCTGTTTTGTTATGGAAAAAACTTTTAATCATTGATCATGCAATGCAGACATATACAGTTAGCAAAAAAAAACTGAGCTTTATTATATCCAATAAATTTGAGGCCAGGCTGGGTCGACTATGCATGACATTCAACATGTATGTATAAATTCACCTTTCTGCATTTCTTGGCTATCAAAGGTGAAGAGAGAATATTTTCCTGTAAATTTAAAGATTTGTATGTATGTTGCATGTATTTTGCACCAAAACCTGCTCAGGGAAGAAAACGATTTGCAGAGATTTGTTTAGATTTGAAGCTGGAGAGCAATTCTAGGAATTTTGAATACGTCATTATATAATTACTTTACATAAAAAGATGATGGTTGATGAGGCCATTTTTCATTTTCTCGCTCTTATTTGGATCTTTTTAAATCATAAGAAAGACGATAATAGAAAAATTATTTAAATAATTGAAAAATTGGCCATGAGTAGGCTGATAAAATAACTCTTTAATAATATTTTTCTTATTCGATAGAAAGTCGATTGATGAAGCAATTGAAAATAATAATAATAATAATAATAATAAAATCTATAAAGTAGACGAGCAAGCTAATTTTGAACTTGTTACGCTTATTTTTTAATTATTTAGGCTCCGTTTGATGGGCATAAGCTCATAGATGGATTTCTTTAGGCTCCGTTTGATGGGCATTATTTTAGAATGAGAATGAAAAATATAGCCGTTCTTGGGCCCCGCACAAGAGATAGAAATTTAAATTTAAAGGTTTGATGTGATGTATAACGGTCATATTTTTCATTTTTAGTAGAAAAGAATGGGAAACAAACGGAGGCTTAAATATGTAGGTGAGAAATGATCTCCTATCAATTGACGAATTAGAACGTGATAGGTTTCAAAAATTAAATGATTCACATCATGTTATCGGTGTTTATAAAATAATTTTTCTTCAGGTCTGAGTTTGTGTTCACTCAAATTTAACTTCAAAGAGCTATTTATTATATAATCGATCATTTTCATTTACAGTATTTGAAGTTTAAAAAATTAAAACAGGAAAAAATAATTTTTTTTAATTATAGATAAAATTTTTGTTTCTGTTGATGAAATATTGACTTATTATATATTTTATGTTATGTACATACATTATTATAATAATATTGTGGTTCAGGTAATCCCGAGGGATTGTTCAATTGGTCAGACCTCGAATTTGCTCCCAAATAATCACAGTCCTCTCAGGGAACTGAGGTGAGTACTCAACCGTAAATTTTAGGGTCTCGTGGAATTAGTCGAGTTGCGCGTAAGTTGGTCAGAACATCTATGGTTATAAAAATAAAAATAAAAAATAATACCGCGGTTGAGTACAACTTGATGCAAGGCCAGTGTAAAAAAATGAAGAATTAACACTTTTGAGCTAAATTCGTTATTTCAAAAGAAAGAAAAAAAGGAGAACGTATATCAAGAAAATTCAACGTGTTTAATTAATTTATCAAAATAACCCCAGAAAACTATGGTCTTACGATGGTTAAATAGGTAAAATCATGCGACGTAAAAATAAGAGAAATTTGTGGTAGAGATCTCAAATCTTTAAAAAGTGTGTAGGTTTACGCTCCAAAACCTTTTAACAAGAGTGTATGGGAAGGACCCCTCTAAAGATTTTCATCTAAAAAAGTTGAAAGTCTGAATTCAATTTGACAAATTTAATGTAGGATAATTTAGTTTTTAATATAAAGTCAGAGTTGAACGTGTATTGCACATTATTCTGAAAGACTACATAAATGCTGTAAAAGTAATATTTGATATCAATTTGTTAGGAGGATTTGATGAATCTCAAACGAATTAGATAAAATAAAATTTAAGAAAGAAATTGAAGAAAAAAATTGTTTTCTTAAAACTTAACTTTTATGATTCAGATTTTTTGTAATGATGAAATATTACAAATGAGCAATATTTTTATACTACATTTTGTATATAAAAATTAGTTATTAATACATGAATTTAAACATCCATTAAAATTTCTAGATACATGAATAGAAATAAATTCATCTATAGTAACTCTAGAATCATGTAGATCAAGATTAATTTGAATTTAATTAATTGAGAATTAATAACACGAAATTTATATATGACAAGGATTTTGTAATATTTATTATATATTGAAAAACAAAAAGTAAGATATTATTGAAATAATTGAACTACAGTATGGTCAAAATCGTCCAACAATTGATTCTTACTTGATGTGATTTTTAATGTATTATAGATGTACCACGTTTTGTAGATTTCTTGAAAAATAATATTTAGGAGAATGTACGCACGCGCAAATTTATTTTATTAAAAGAATTTATTTTAAAAAAATTAGGAAAAAATGAGTTTTTTGAAAAATCTCTATTAAGGCTTAACTCATTAAGATAATTTAAAAAATAAAAACATAAACAAAAAATAAGGAGAGAAATATAAATAAAATAAAATAAAACACCGGAGTACATTTTTAATCTACCATTCTTATATATCTATCAATTTTTTTTAAAAAAAAAAAATTATATAATACGTTTGTAACCTTATGTAAATTTACTTAAATAGACATGAATAAAATCAACTAAAACCTCTCTAAAACCATTCATTAATATTTACACTCGTTAAATATTTTTGCACCTTTATATTTTTTTAGACTTTACTTTTGATCAAATCTCTAATATTCATAAAACATTTTGGATTGCTTTTCCTAACAAGCTTTGTCGAATTCTTCCTAAACTAGGAATTTAGTTACGATCAAACATTTTAGCAGTTCATCGTTTTATAAAACAAAGTTGATTACAACTTGTGTGTGTGTGTTTTCCACTCCATTGCCACCCAATTGCTCTTCGTGTGCAATATTACTTCGAATTCTATTACAAATGTCACACGTCACTCTAAAAATTAACATCTTTGTAACAGATAAGTCATTGTAGAAATCGTTAAACTAAGCCCCTGTTTGGTACACGTTAAAATTTTTATTTTCATTCTTCTACTTATTTTTAACAACACATTCTTCAATAAAATAATATTTTACATCACATCAATAATTTTTCCTTCTTTTTTAACCACACATTCTCCATCAATCTACTATTTCGGAATATATTCTTTCGAAATAATGTGGCTCAAAATATGTTTTGTAAAGAGACATTTTAGAGCTTTTTGTTAAGAGAAGGGGTGAAAAATTGTAAAAATTAATTGTTGAATGTATTCCACAGGCATCAAATTCTTCGGTTCACAGCAAAATGAAGTGAACATTGTAAATGACAAAGATATCAATCACTTTAGACCGATATCGAGTCCGTATCTAAGTATTATCGTGGGTTTCTGCTTTCTATCTGTGCGTTCACTTGTTGTTTAATGCATAAGAAATGGGATTTCAACCAACTACAAGGACTTGGGGGGACTTTGATTAAGGGGTCATGTAGGAGTGGAAAAGCAGAGATTGCTCTTTGTTTGCACAAAGAGGCGAGAAAAGGGAATGGATGGTCTGATTTGAGATTTAATCCTAATTTAAATAGTTATGCTACACTTTTTCATGGCCTTTGTGAAGAGGGGTTTTTGGACTAGAGTAAACAATTGCTTTTGGAGATGAAGGGTAAAGGAATTAGGCAAGACTTGATTACATATAGTGGTTTAATTCATGATTTATGTGAGGGCGGTGAGTGGGATGAGGCAAAGCGGTTCTTTATTGAAATGGTGGATCAAGGCATATGTCCTAATGTGATAATGTTTAATATCTTGGTACACACGCTTTGTAAAGAGGGAAAGACGAAGTAATCACGTGGATTGTTTAGCTTGATGATTCAAAGAGGCGAAGATCCCACTTCATTTACATATAATTTATTTATAAACGGGTCTGCCTACATAATAGGATTGATGATGCAAGTGAGTTGTTTGTTTTGATGGCAGATAGAGGCTACAAGCGAGATGTTGTAAGCTTTAATGTATTGATGAACGGGTATTACAAAAGTCATAAATTAGAAGAGGCAATGAGATTTTTTAAAGAAATGGTTTGCGAAGAATACAAGCCAGATGTAATTATATTCAACACTTTGTTGACTGGTCTATTTCACTTTGGTGATGTTAAGGATGCACATGCACTTTTCAATAGATGGAAGTCCATGGAGTGACTCCAGATTCTTTTAAATATAATATATTGTTGGATGGATTTTGCAAAAACAATTGCTTTGAAGAGGCAATGGAGCTGTTTCACACTCCGAAAAGATCTGGCTTCGATCTTGACATAGAAACCTATAATTGCATCCTCGATGGATTAAGTGGAACATGAAAGAATTGATGTTGTGAGTGTGCTTGTTGAGTGAAATTTAGAGTACACAACTCTAAATTTACTAATATTGGACCCAAACAAGTAAACAAATTACTTGTATTATACCTACAATAAAAGACACTACAACACTTTCCAAAGACCACTCAAAATTTGAAGAAAAATACAAACACTCAAAAGAAAGCTTACAACTCATAGTCAAGACTTCACACTCAAACTAAGAATACAAAGACTTATTTTTTGGAGGATGCCTAAACCAAATGCAAGGAAGGGTATTTATAGTCCTCTCCATGCAATCTACACCATACAAATATTAAATTGAGAAATAATCCTAACCATACAGTATTACTACATTCCACACACTTCTCCTAAAAAAAATCTCATTTCTACATTCTTCTACAATTTTCTTTTAAAACTATCTCCATTCTACATTTGTTGAGAAGCTTCCATTGTCTTGAGTTTAGATAAATGTATTGGACTTTTATTTTCCTTAGGCTGAAATAAAACAAATAGATTGGGCTTTATAATGGACTGGGGTTGATCTTCAACACTCCCCTCAATACGGCACTCACTATTTGCACTGTGCCGAGTTGACAGCAAAACATTTCGAACTTGCCGGTGCTCAAGCCTTTTGTGAACAGGTCCGCAACTCGATCATCTGTCTTGATTTGCCTCATCTCAATTTCTTCTTGCATAACATTTTCTCTGATAAAATGATAGTGCACTTCAACATGCTTAGTTCTTGCATGAAAGACCAGATTATCTGCCAAACAAATTGCTGACTGATTGTCACAGTACAACAGAACTGCATAATCTACCGGTTGATGTAGATTATTCATTAGCCGTATCAACCATGTACTCTCTTGAGCTGCCATTGTCGTTGCTCGATACTCAGCTTCAGTGGTCGATAATGATACTGTTGACTGTCTCTTGCTACACCAAGAACTGCTTCCAAATGAGGCTTCTTTGGATTTTGTATGTATTGACTTATCACACTAACTGTATAAGAAATGTCAGGTCGAGTCAAGGTTAAGCAGATTAGAATACCTACCAATTGTCGATACATTGTCACATCTTCCAAATCTTTTCCTTTATGTGCACACATTTTGGCATTTGGTTCTATCGGTGTCGAAATTGACTTGCATTCAAGCATTCCGAACCTCTTCAACAAATTTTTGAAATATTTTTGCTAACAAAGAAACATTCATTCTTGTGTGCGATTAACCTCTAAACCAAGAAAGTGCTTGAGCTATCCAAGTTCCTTCATCTGGATAAATTCTCCTTCGTCCGAAGAATTTCTGTTTCATCATCACTGGTTATGAATAAGTCATCCACGTACACTAGCATGATAGCTAGCTTTCCTTCATTGGCTTTGACAAACAAGATGGAATCCGCAGGTGTTACTGAATAACCACTTTGTGTTAGAAATTCAGCAATTTTACCATACCACGCCTTGGGTGCTTATTTCAATCCGTATAGTTCTTTTTGTATCTTATACACATTCAGGATGATCTTGGCTCTGCAAACCCATTAGTTAGATCATGTAGATCTCCCGATCCATCTCTTCATGAAGAGAAGTATTCTTCACATCTATATGTCACAAATTCCAGTCTTTGTTGACCACAAGTGCAAGTAGGACTCGTACAGTTGTAAGTTTCGCCACTGGACTAAACGTTTCATCATAGTCTAGTCCGTACTATTGAGAGAAACCACGAGCTACCAATCGTGCCTTATACCTCTTGATTGACCCATCTGGACGACGCTTTATCTTGTAAACCTTCTTGTAGGATATGGGTTTCACATCTCTTGGCTTTGGCACGAGATCCCAAGTCTGATTTTGCTGAAGTGCATCGATTTCTTCTTTCATAGTTGTTATCCACTCAAAATTTGCGATGCTTCTTTAAACGTATCGGGTTCTATTGCTTATTAACCATGGTTGCATTGGCGTATTTTAGGTTTGGCCTTTGTGTTCTTGTTGACCTTCGGAGTTGAGATCGTGGAGTTGATTCTTCTGTTTCACTAGGCCTACCTTCTTTGTTTGGTTGTTGATACACACCAGTTTGCCAAGGATTCTGAGCCACTCTTTCGACATCATCGCCATTTGGATCTCCTGATTTATCTGAACTTGGTTGGAGATGAACAGTATGCTCCCCCATCTTTTGTTGGAACTTGTCTCCAAATTCTCTGGAGTTTGAAAACACCTCCTTCTCTAAGGACCACTAAGAAGATGCTTCATCGAACACCACATCTCGTGAAGTGTAGCATCTTCCACTCGTTGGATTACAACATTTCCTCCCATTTCTCTGGCTATCGTATCCCACAAAGACACATCTAACAACTTTCTTGTCAAACTTGCTTCGTAAATGATTAGGAACAAATACACAACATATACATCCAAACACTCGAAAATAGCTAATTGTAGGTTTCATGTTCCACAGTTTCTCATAGGGTGAAATAAATCCTAACCTCGATTGAGGAAGTCTGTTGATCACAAAGGCTGCAGTCATCATTGCATCAGCCCAAAACCTTTCGGTACATTCTTTTCATGCAGCATACTCTGACAAATTTCAACAAGATGTTGGTTCTCTCTCTGCTACACCATTCTATTGTAGCATGTTGGCACAAGTATACTGATGACGTATTCGGCATTCCCTTAGGTATTGAGAGAACTCGCTTGAGCTATATTCTCCCCCATTGTCTGTGCGCAAACAACTGATCTTCTTTCCCACTTCTCCTTCAGTTGACTCTCTGAACTCTTTAAACTTTGAGAATGTGTCAGATTTTTCTTTCATAAAGAAAACTCACACATATCTGGAGAAGTCATCAATCAATGTCACATTATACCGCATACCACCAATTGATGGTTGCTTAACCGGTCCGAACACATCAGAGTGAACTAACTCTAATGGTTCTTTTGTTTTAAACTTCGATTCCTCGTATGACAGTTGGTGTGCTTTACCATACTGGCATGGCGTGTATGGCACAGAGAAGTGTGGTCTAGTTGAGGAAGCCCCTTAAGTATCGACTTCTTCACCATCACACTTAGCTTGGAATAGCTAATGTAACCTAACCACATGTGCCATATATTTGCTGTCTCATTTTTTCATCTTGTGGTAAGGTTTTAATGAACATGGAAAATTGAATTCAACGAATTTTAAATACTTGTGGAAAACCCCCCACCCCACCTCACTCAACAAATAATAAAGAAAAAAAAAAGTCAGATACAACATATTTTCCCATTACTGTTACAACCACCAAGGCCTATCTTATGGTGGGCTTTGTCATCCCTCAAGGAGTCCTGTCTGCCCGTCGTAAAAAGAGGTCCCCAGTGAGGAGAACCGATTTTTGAATATCCAGTCCAAATGTGTATAAGTTGTGACTGCATTCAAATTTATCCGGATGATGAATAAGGAGGAAGGTCGTCGATTAGTCGAGCGATACTCGGACATTTGAGTCATCAAAAAAAAAAAAGCGCTATAAGAGTGTGCAGGTCAACTTAGACGGCAAAAATTACAATAGTGTGGTTATGAGTAGCAAATGATTGGAGAAAGAACACACTATAATTTCTCTAATATTGTACAGTATTTGTAGATAATGATTTAAAGTGAGGTCTCTCTTTACGATGACAATCCCTTGTGGTTGTGATTCCAAACAACATCTATTAGTTGAATAGATATTTATATGAGTGGCTCAAATTTTTTGATATAAAGTCACTGAAGTAATGACAAATCTATTTTTTGACTTTAAAGAAATTCCCACGACCGTGACATTAATCCATTGGAGTATTTCCACACTTGGTTGAGAAGCATATTAGGGATATAGACAACCGACTAACCGAGATGTGTGATGTTTCACGTCTTTAACATCTACCAGGTACAATAAAGATAATGGAAAATGTGTTCCTCGTAGGGATGAGGTAAGTATAATGGTTCTTAAAAATATTAATTCTGAACCCCAAAAAATGCAAGGGCAAAGTTGATGTTGTATGGTTAGATGAAAGTAAGAGCACAAATTCTACTATCCATCATGTTGTGTATGCCAAACAAGTCATCAAAGTGTAAATGGCTTTTTCCTTGCAGCATAATCTGTTTGAGGGCCCCTTTAGAATGGCTTTAGAGAAGTCCAAAACTACTTTTAAGATTAAGGAGTTGCTTTTTAATCTGTTTGAATAATTTTTCGGGAATGCTTTATCTTGTTGAAGAGTTTTTAGAGAAAACTGACTTCCATAAGACGAAAAAGCAAAAGTAGAAGTCCTGCCAAACAAGCCCTAAATTGTTTGATGGAGTGCTTAGAATTTATATGGTAAAGAGAGAAATTTGGGATGAAGCTTAGCTTTGTGATTTTAAGAAAACCTTTTGCATAGATTCAACCTTGATCTTTTCTTCAATCAATAGACGAGGATGCCATAACCCCCCACCTAGGCACAGGGAGATCTTTGTTAAAAATAAAACTCGTCCTTTTCTTCTCTTTCTAGTTCCCAAGTTCATTTTTCTTCTGAGTCCATGCTGTGACCCTGAACCCTGTTATCCGTCATTCCTCCCCACTTTCCTGTAAACCAAAGACTGGTAATACGTAATTGGAAAAGCTTGATGATGTACGTGAATGAATGAGATTCTACATGTATATATCTTTATGTGCAGTATACATATCTAATAGGATCATAACCTGCTTATCTAATTGTTGGCTTAGCCCAGTCCCCTCTCAGCCCATTTCAATTTTGTGTAAGTAATTTTTTTTTTGTTTAGTTCGGTCCTAGATCCGCCCCTGGTTGTTTGTGCTTACTCGGCATCCATGTCTAGCACTATCATCTGATACTAACCGTCAATTAAGATACGGAAATTGCTGAGAAAAGAGAAATTAAACAATATATGTAGAACTCATTGGACATTTAGAAAAAAAGTTAAGAAATGAGTGAAAATCACCTTCTTCTAACAAGTCCAGCAGGTAGTGATTGTGCTTGCTGGTTGATTTTCCTTCTTGCATATGATTTATATAAGCATACAGGCATTTATATCAAGGAACTGCTTCGTATATCTCTGTAGAGCTGCATTTCTTGGTTGAGGGGAATGAAGCCTGGTCCGAAATCATCCAGATTACACCATGCAGTTTGTATATGAAAGATTTCGCACCAGACGACATTCCCCTCAACGACTCATATCAGATAAAGAGAGAGAGCGCCCCGGTGGTGGTGTAGATGATTTAGCCATGCATTATTTTTCATGGTGTCCTTGATATACACGTACAAGAGAATCTCTGTTGAGTCATGTGACGTGGGAATCCATTTTCAACACCTCCCCTATACACTTTTCACACTTAGGGATGCCACTTATTGAGAAAATGATTGACGTAAATAATTTACAACTTCTTTGGGAATCAGATTATCAAGATAAGTATTTCCTTTCTACTTGTATGAGCTGCAACTTTCTCTATGAATAAACAATAATACTTAAGTCAACTAATGAAAGAATTCAAATAATAATTAAAGCAATTCAAAAGATTTATAAACAATGAAGTAAGTGGAAGATTTCAACAAGTATTTGTTTGATCTTGATAACGAGTCCTAGTAGCCAATGTAGCCCCTGTTTGAGCCACTTTCTCATTTTCATTTTTCTACTTATTTTCAATCACACGTTATTCAATAAAATAATATTTTTCATCACATCAATAGTCTTTCCTTCTTTTTTAACCATATATTCACCATCACATCACAAAAAAATGCATTCTCTCCTACAAAATGTACATAAAAAACACACCCGTAATCTATTTATGCTTCCTAATCAAGAAGTGATTGTGGTGATAGTGAGAGTGTAATTTTAAAAGTCAAAGAACATAGGTAACTCGAGTTTTTCAAGCACTGAATGATCAACATGATTATGAGTTTCATATATATTTATTATTGCATCGTAAAATCGTTGAGCAAATGAGATTAAAGTGATTTCACATCTTCTTAATCCGATCAAGACGAGGCTAAGCTCTTTTGAAGACATTTGTTCGTGATTACACGTAAAAGAGCATATTTGACTAATCTTTTAGAATAATGAGATTTGTCGAACCTTGGTAAATAAAAAAAATTATATATGAAAAGTATGAACACACATGTGTATGTTATATTTTGAAGGTTGACTTGATAAAAAAGATGTGGAGGGTGTGTTTATTCTCAAGTAAAGGATATGTCTTTTGCTTCCCACTAAGGTAAAGGGTGGGTGAGTGGGAGTAGCTCAACCCTAATATATGCACCAATCTTGATGCCAAACTTGTATGTGAAGCTCACCGCAGGTTCCCTTATTAGCCAGACCATCGAATATATTGAACAAATTGCAGTCAAAAAAAGGTGAAAATGAAACTGCACTCTGCTATCTTCTTTTCGATTTCTTAGTTTAGCCCCTGTTTGGTTGGTAGGGATTAAAGTTTAGATTTTAATCTAAGTCAAAGTTGACAATTAATTTTAATCATATTTTATGGAATTCATGAATTTTTAACTATACATTGAATCAACTTATATCAAAATTTATAAAAATTTGATATTAATCCCTACCGAACAGGGACTTAATATTTGATTTGACCAATAATAGCGGCGATGCTTGTGGGGCTCGAGGCTTATAAGAAAGCTCCTTATTTGCCGAACATTCCGAGTGCGAATCATAAATGTGCAAGTGGTGTTTGTGAATAAGAAAATGCTTACTTCACATGCGTCTTCATGAAAGTGTTTTGGAATTTTAAGTGTTCTAAACATTGGTCTATCAAATGATTATTAATACTTATTTTTACATTTTTTTTTTTGATTATTTTGTGGAAGTCAAATCTGTCCATGAAAAGGTTATTGGAATCAAAGTGGAAACAAAAGGTTGGTGAAGAATAGAATAAAATTCACAATTGTTTGAGTGCTAAAGTAATTTTTTATTGTATAGAACGTGGATACGTTTGTGCTTAGGAAATAGCTTTTTTAAAGTTAGAGAGGCTGAAAGAAAATTAATCACGTGATTTCACCAAGTTATTTACCAAATAAGACGCGTTTGGTACGTAATATAAGATTGCAACCAGTGAAATTTAACCCCTTTTTTCTATCTTCTTTTAATTTTTTTCCATGTTATTACATTCAAAATAAGAAAATCTTGAGCATACAAATTGAAACGAAAACTTGCATTCGTGTGATTATTAATACTTATTTTTACTTATTTTTTTTTTATTTTTTTAATTATTTTGTGGAAGTCAAATTTGTCGATGCAAAGGTTATTGGAATCGAAGTGGAAAGAAAATGTTGGTGAAGAATAGAATAAAATTAACAATTGTTTGAGTGCTAAAGTAATTTTTTATTGTATAGAACGTGGATACGTTTGTGCTTAGGAAATGGCTTTTTTAAAGCTAGAGAGGCTGAAAGAAAATTAACCACGTGATTTCATCGAGTTATTTACCAAATAAGACGCGTTTGGTACATGATATAAGACTGCAACTAGTAAAATATAACCCTTTTTCTTCTATATTCTTTTAATTTTTTTCAATGTTATTACATTCAAAATAAGAAAATCTCGAGCATACAAATTGAAACGAAAACTTTCATTCGTGTGAAGCTTTTATCCAACCTAATGGGTACCCACTTCTATTAAAGATACGTTACAATTGACTTAAAGCTTGACTTGTTGCTCAATATTGAATCATATTAATGTACAAAATTTTAACTTATTTTCATTACTTGATCTTGTTTGATGTTGTACAAAACCAAACATGCATTTTGGTTATGATTGTTCATTCGGATTTCTAAATTCGATAGACTCGGAATTTTATGTACGAGCATTTTCTTATGAACTTGCAATTCTAAATTCTTATTTATTTCATATAATTGGTTTAGTAGACACTGAAATAACTATTGTCGATCAGACCCGAAATTTTATCAACGAGTATTTTCTTATCAACTTGTAATTCTAAATTCTTATTTATTACATATGTATGGGTTTAGTATACGCCGAAATAACTATTGTTGATATTAATTCTTTATTTATTATTCCATAATTGTTTGTGCGCAATGCACAAAGTTAATATACTAATTTAATAAAGTGTAAAAGTGTTACTCAAAAGAGGTTTTGACCTTTCTTTTTTTTAATGAGATTTTTCATTTTTGGTGAGATTGATTTAAGTACGTTGAAACACAAAATTCTTGATTTTTTTATTTTTCATTTTTGGTGAGATTGATTTAAGTACGAAGCATCAAATTCAACTGTCAATCACAAATCGAAAATTGAAATTTGTTTTTTAATATTAAAGTCAGTCTATATTTCATAAATTCAACTAAAAGCAAAAAGGGGAAGAAAACTCAAAATTTGACATTTTGAGTTCAATATTTACAGTAAATTTCATTTTGATCCTGATGCTTTGAATTTTGATTCGTATATCTATATTTTTGGACATAATATATTAATTTTAAAAAGTATATAGTGTTACTCAAAGGGGTTTTGACCTTTTATTTTTTATTTATGAGATTGATTTAGGTACATTGAAATACTTCCACAGTCAACAACAATATTCTTGATTTTTATTTTTATTTTCGATGAGATTGATTTAAGTATGAAGCATGAAATTCAATTGTCAATCACAAATAGAAAATTGAATTTTGTTTTTTTAATATTAAAGTCGATCTATTTTTTATAAATTCAACTAAAAGAAAAAACGGGAAGAAACTTCAAAATTTGACATTTCGAGATAGTTACAGTAAATTTCATTTTGAACCTGATGCTTTGAATTTTGATTATCATCTCTATCTTTTTGGACATAATATATTGATTTAATAAAGTATAAAGTGTTACTTAAAGAGGTTTTGACCATTTATTTTTTATTTATGAGATTGATTTACACACACGTTGAAATACGAAATTCAACCGTCAACAACAAAATTTTTGATTATTTTATTTTATTTTTCATTTTTGGAGAGATTGATTTAAGTATGAAGCACGAAATTCAACCGTCAATCATAAATTAGAAATTGAATTTTGCTTTTTTAATATTAAAGTCAAATCTATTTTTTATAAATTCAACTAAAAGCAAAAAGGGGAAGAAAACTTCAAAATTTGACATCTTGAGTTCAATATTTACAGTAAATCTCATCTCTATCTTTTTGGACATAATTTTTTGATTTAATAAAGTATAAAGTGTTACTCAAAGAGGCTTTGACCTTCTTTTTTTTTATTTATGAGATTGATTTACGTACGTTGAAATACGAAATTCAACCGTCAACAATTATTTTATTTTAATTTTTGGTGAGATTGACTTAAGTATGAAGCACGAAATTTAGGGTTGGACAAAAGTCCTGAACCCAACCTGACCGAACCGAATCGAGCAGTTCTTCATAAGTTAAATACCCGAACGGGTACCCGAATCGAGAACCGATAAGTTTGGATCGGGTCTAGACCAAGAATCGAAGAACCGAAACTAAATAATTTTTTATTTTTTTATTGAATTAATTAAATTATTTTATTTTTTCTAAATAAATTAACAACTTAATTAAATAAATCAGATCATTTCATAATTTTAATTTTAAAGCCCAAATCATTTTAAAGCCCGTTAGCCCATTTTAAAGACAAGAAACAATGGAGTTTGTGATCCATTTGTAGTTTTTGTAAAGAATAT